>LPNX011104494.1:697098-720132 GCA_001517045.1 Pseudotsuga menziesii
CACTCAGAGCAACGTCTTTACCTCGGTGGCCACTTTCACTATGTTTCGGGCTGCTAAAACATCCTGGAAGGCATTATTTGGCTAACAGAGCATGAAAGTGGCGTTTAATTGCTAAAAATGCATCATTTTGGAATGGGTCAAAATATTTAAAATGTCAAAAGGTATTTTTTTATTGGTTAGTGAATGATGGGGCATGGTGGCCCCCATCTCATGCGCCCCTCTTCCACATGATAAGTCAAAATTTTGTTGGAGTTTAAACTAGCGAGTAATTAAATGGATGGTGACGTCAAACTTAAGAGGAAATCACAAGCATGGTTTGGAAGTGTTGTGCTAGCACCATGGGTGGACCCCTCATCACTTATGTATTACAAAAAAAATTGGATATATTTAATTGGTATACCATATCACTCTTTGTAAGTGGAGGATGACGTCAACTCACCAAAGGAGAGCTCACGTGTGAAGATGTTTGAGGAGTGCGCTAGCACTAAGGGAGTGGACCCCCCTTTGTATCCATATCACATTAAAAAACCGTGTGTTTATTGTAGTATTGTTTGCCATACATCAAGGTTTGATAGCAGCGAATATATTATTGGTGAAGTTTGCTCACGGCCGTGCAATAGCGTGAGGATTTGATGCATGCGATTTGGAGTTCGGTGAGGTGGCTTGGTTGGTAGAGTGAGGTCGCCTACCTCATTTGAAGTGGCACCTCGTCTATACCAACGCTTCAATTAAACTAAAGATCTCCCCACCGATTCCTTAGATCACTCAAGCTCAACTGAGCTTGATCTTCAGTGTTGGTGGTGCCCCCCTGGGTCTCCCATTTCCTATTTAAGCAGGTCACTTCTCCATTGTATGGATCAAAAGGTTGAACCGCTGTTGGCATACATTGTAATATTTTTCTAAGTATTTGTTAATAAAAGGCTTTGGAGGCAATTTCGTTGTGGGATCCATGAATGTTTGGATGATGTTGTCTTTGTTATAAATCATTAAGGTAACTTGTATTAGTCTTTCATATTTGCAATTGTTGGGATTACTTGCCTTGATAAAGAAATTTACATTTCGGTAAGAATAGGAAGTGATTCTTATTAGGTTACTTCTCATTGTGAAATATATTAGATTGCCAAGTTTTATATGATTTCTTGTATGGATTTATAAGGTTGCTTATCTTCTTATCATTTCACACAGGTGCTTTTAATCCCCTTTGCATTTTGTTGAAGGTATTTTACAGGGAACCCGAGCTGGAGCATTTGATGAGTGAGTGGGCTCTCCTTCTTCTCCAGTAATTTCGAAAGAAGAAGCATCATCCCTTTTCTACTTCTTGCTCCATCTGGTTCTATCACTTCTTGATCCAAAAAATTTTCAAGTTTACTTTGGTTATTGTTACATTGCTTAGATCTACATTTTAAAGACATATCTAAAGTAGATTTAACTCTTAAGTCTAGATCTTGTTGAGTGGTTAAAAGTTTTCTTTAATTTTTTAGATCTAGCTCTCTGTTTACAAGTTCAAAGTTGAAATTCAAAAGTACTTGGTTAAGAGGTTTAAAGAGATTTCAATTTATTTATTTGGCATTTAGTGCTTGAGATTTGCTTGCTATTCTCGTAAGGAGGCAAGCAAAGATCCTAAGAAGCCATCCTAGCTTGCCTTACTTAGTCATTTTCTTCTAGTTTTACTTAGATTTTTTCAGAGTCTGTGGGTGTCTTTCACTTTCTTTTCATCGCCGTTTTTTTGTAGGTTTACAAGAAAAGAGAAGGAAACTCTGGCGAATTTTCACAAAAGTGAGCAAAAAGAAGACCCACAAAGATCCCCCTTGCATAAAAAGTTAATTTGTCAATAAATTGTAAGCCTTTGGATCCAAAATATAAGGACCAAAGCACATTTCTTTTATGTTGTAAAAAAAAAGCAAATAAGGCTTGAGTAGGCTCATTAGAGCCCGGTCCCCATCCCCTTTGGGGGAATTCTCGTCGGTGGCCATTTTCATGGTTTTTTTGCTGTTAGTGTAGTTTGTTGCTTTCGTTCACTATTTCAATGTTTATTTAAGTTTTTATTTGCAAAGTAATCTAAATACTTACCGACTGCACTATACCGAAGTACCGAAAGGGAAAAGATTTGAGCAGTGTAGTAATTAGAGAACTTTAATTTTTATGCACTGTTGAGTTTAAAATAAACCCCCTTGATTTCCCGAGTACTGAATCTGGAAAGAGGCTCTTAGGATTTACTCTTTTTAATCAGAAAACTTCGTTCAATTTTTTTTTTAAACTTACAAGGCCTTCATCATCGTATGCTCTACTTCCATTGCAACTTTGTTTGATCAGTTGGTAGTATCAGAAAAGGGTTTAGGTGACTAGTAATTACTCTAACTTTTAATTAATCTCCTTGAACAACGAAAATCCAGTGTTGCGTTTTGCTACGTGTGGGGAAATTGTACAGAGGAAGCGAGAACTGCTGAAAAGCGGCCGTAGGGCCTCGTTAGGCTACATCCTTGTTGGTGTAGTGTTGAACATCCCCCTGTGACTCCATTCAACCCACATTTCCTCGTGTGCTACCACACTATGTGCATCTAGACATATTCCCTGTACCTTTGTGGTATATCGGGAATCCCCCTCCCTGCTATAATCTAGATAATTACCGGATGAATAATATTGACCAACAATTAACCCACTCCCTAATCAACTCATCTAATAAATCTTAAAACTTACCAACGAGACACTACAATACTTTCACCGAGACCATAGTAGCAACCCTTATACACAAGCACTCCATATTCAATTGGCACCAGTCTTCTGCATTTGTATAGTTAAATCAATTTTCACATATTGTCATGAATGGTGTTTGAATTATCAATGCTGCTATTATTGTAATTCATTTGCAGTAACTCATTGCTAAGGTTTTAATTCATTTCACATTATCTCCTAGAATCAATCATTTCTTTCCTAGAGTAAAAACCTTAGATTTTACTTATCATAGGGACCATCCCCCTTGGCTTCGCTAGGAGTTGGCCTACACGTCGAGTATCAGGTGACAACACTTGGATCGAGCTTGCCCCAAGGTCACACCTAGTGGCTTTAAGATTTCTGCCACATTACCCGAGGTGTGAATTAGGCGGAAACACTCTAGATAAGGGCACCTTTTCTTTTGGGGATATAGCTTTGAGCAATAGATTCAACACTCTGGGAAACCCCCTGTTCTTAGAATGAAACTCTCACCCCTTTCATGGAATGCAAGAGTGACGATGATCCCATGTTGTAAGCAAATTGGTTTTGTGATGCTTCAAAAAGTTAAGTCAATTATATTATTTTTGCAAGAAGTCAATTCTATTGGATTTGAGCATTGGAACTACATGAGTTATACTTGGAATGGTCCTTTCTATACTATGGATCATTCTCATGGGGGGTGTCTTTGGCCATTTCCCCAAATTTGCTTAGTTTTGTAATAGTGTTTAGTTGTGATGTCGATAATAGGTTTTTGGTTGTGATCTCGATAATAGGTTTGCGTGGATCACTCTGTTGATCCATGAGAGATTGCTGTGTTGTTTTTAGTGTATGCCTGTCATATCAGCTCGACCGTGTTGAATCTTCAGGAGTGGATAACTTCTTCCTAGTTAGTTGTAGAGTGAATTGTTGGTGGAGATTTCCATATAGTAGAATGGGAGGGTGATTTGGGTGTGGTGTGGGTGCAGTTGTTAGAGGATTTGAAAAGCATGTTTGATCCTAACGAGGGAAAAAATGATTGACTATTGGATTTGGTTTACTTGGTCCAAATCTTCGAACCATAGGGAATTGTGGGTTGAATGAGAGTGTCCATGAGAGACATCTTGGATGAGATGTCTTGAAAGTGGTGTTTGAAGCACTATCTCTCAAGAAGGCCTAAGGATTTGTATCCTTTGTTGTGTTGGGGCTGAAGCGCATGCTATAAACTAAAACAAGGTCCTATGAACTGTACCCCCAAGTAGGTATAGACGTTAGTGATCTCAATCTCCTCCCCTTTGAAAAGGAAATGAAGATCTGTGAGGAGTTTCTTCGTCCTATTGAAGATTATGACCTTAGTTTTACCTAGGTTGATTGTCAATTGGTGGAGATCACAAAAGAGAGCCAAGGCCTCTAGTTGTCGCCGCAACTCCTCTAGTGAAGAGGCAAGGAGGACCACATTGTTGACAAAGAGCAAGATCGAGATCAAGACCTGATGGAGAAGCCATCCATCTCTGTCCTGGATGTGCCCTTGCAAGGGCTTAGGGTCGTCGATGTAAATCTTGAATAAAGTGGGGGATAAGGGACAATCTTGCTTGACCCAAGTGATGCTCCTAATAATGTTTGACACCTCGTGGGTTGTGTGAAAGCGACCAAGAATCGGCTCATATAATCACATAATGGTGGTGAGAAGGGTTTTCGAAATCCAATGTCTTTGAGCCTCTGGAACAATGCAACTCTGGGGATGGAATCAAATACTTTTCGAAAGTCAACAAAACATCATTAAACTTTCGAAGAGTGATGGCGTGCCTCCTTGATGATGTCTTAGAGCATAAGAATGTGGCCAATGATTTGGTATGTTGGTCTGAATCTAGCTTGTCCTTTAACCCTTAGGTGTCTTCCCTCAATCTCCCCAGAAAGCTACATATGTAGGGCTTGTTGGTGCCTAATCCACACCTGTAGGTGAGAAAAACCTCAACTCATTGGGTGTAGCCTTGGGGGCATGCCTCGAGTCGGGTTACTGTCACCTCGACACTCGACTCCTTCGTTTAGGCCAACTCCTAAACAAAGCAAGGGGGTTAGTCCCTAATAAAATAATCTAGGCTTGAAAATAAAAAAATATAACTTAGGAGTTAATGAAAATAAATACAAGATACAAGATATAAATACGAAAGCAAACTAATCTAGCAATAAGTGTCTACTGAAACAGAAGGCGATTCTAAGCTATAGATTAGTACTTCAAAACATAAATAGCATGTATATAATAAGACCGATGCCTTGAAGTAAAATGAAGCAAAGTAGACAAGTCAACTTCAAAAATGATATAAATTAAATCGAACTTGCGAGCGTAGAATCTTTAAAGCAGAATATGATGTATCAATAAAGTGCTTGCTTCGATTTGTTCCAAACTTAGAATGTGTGACTTAATTACTTTGAACAACATAAACTGAAAGTAAGCTAGGGAGCCTCGTTGGAAAGCACCATCGTCAACTAAAATAAAGATGATCTAATTTCTAAGGATTAACCAACAAAAGCAAATGTTGTCTAATTATTAGAAAGTTGCAGTTAATTCCTAGAACGAAGTCAACAAGCTAGAATATCCTAACTAATGTTAGTATCTAATCTAGGAAATATAAATGCAAATGATCTAGAAACTCAAACAAACTAAAGGGCAAAGTGATACTCTTGCCAGTTGGGCAAGTTTGAGAACCATCGATGCTCGGGAAGCATTAGCTTAGGGTTCAGATAAACTCAGAGATCTCGGATATTAAGTTACACCTCAACCACAATGAGGGTGTAGAGCTTAGTTCCACCTTTAATTTTAATTAAGATTGTGGTTGATTTTAGATTGTTAGGTGTTTATTCATAGAAACCCTTAAACTATGTGGTGAATAGTCTGTATATTGTTGTAAGTGCTAGATTGAGCTAATCTAAAAAAGAAGAAAAGAGTTTGTTCTAGATGCAAATAAAGAAAATGTAATCTAAGTGCATGAAAAGATGTTGTGAACATAAAGTAATGATTATTTAACAATATTTAATATTAGTTAGGAATAAGTGGTTCTAGAAAACATGACCTTTTGTATTGTCCTCTTCTGCTCAAGCATTGGAGACCAACCCGCTAACCTATTCAATACACATAGGTTCGAGTGGGTAACAATAAACAATGGAATTAACTAGTGACTGACACATAATGATAAAGTTGCATGCAACATGCGTAATTAAAGTTGCATGTGACATGCAAAGGTCAAGCGAGTAACAAAAGAAGAAAAAGTGAATTGCTTGGCATTCATTATTATTAATCACTTTTACGAATTTGGTTTAAGAGCTTTTAGAGCTTCTTTTGTGTTGAGGGCGAATTACCTTGATCAATATTGGGTTCGATGGCGAGATCTGTCCATCCTAACCAATTTCAAGGATAGATCATTCAGATCTATCATTGTGTGCTTCATTGAGAAGGAATTCCTTGAGTTTATGACCAGAGATTGAACCACCTTGCAGCTGGGCGAATTACCATTATTGTGGATCGATATTGTGAGGGTTTCTTGATAAGGAGGGGCACAAATCTCTGTTGGGTGTCTATTCCCAAGCAACCAACTTCTGAATGAAGAGGTTGAGTTACTTAATAGCCGGAGTTTGTGAAGGGCATAGCAATTAGTGGAATCACTGTTGATTGAAGGAGGGCGTATTAAATAACGAGAGATTCAGTTTGATTTAGAGAAGCAACTATCCATTCCAAAGGTTGAATACTCACTTGAAGAGTTTGCATTTGATACTAGGGAGGTCATTAGCATTCGTTACAACCAGCAAGACAACAATATATTGTTAACTGTTATCACATATACATTTTCAGCCAGGCTTCCATGATGCAGCATGTAGACTTGTCTCTTTTTCTATTCCGGGATACTTTTGCATGGGGTATCAGCATGGATCTCTACAGCTTCATTCCACTTCAGAGACTTGTTCTTGATATTTTCCTTGCCAAGACTGAGATTTAGGAGTCCATTGAGATGATTTTGGTGATGATCTAGTTCAGTAGAGCAGAGCAGCAGATCAGGAGTTGGTACACACAGTCACAGGGGGGCTTATCAGTTGGAGACAGGTATACATGGTGAGATCAGGTATATTTCCTTGGTTTAGTTTTGCTCTGTGATGTATCTCAGACACCTGTGCTTGTCATGTTAGGATGATTATGGTGACCTATGCTTATATTGCTCTAACCTATGTTATGATTGGTCAAGGAATCTAATGTGAAGACTGTTGTCCATGCCATGCTCAAACAAAATGTGACCCTTAGTGCTAGGTTGGTTCCATATCATTTGTACCCGTCCATCTAGTTCATCCACTTTTGTTTCTACCCCATGACTAAGACTGATAGAGACTTGTGAGATTGAAGACCCTTTCCCCATTTTGACCACTATGTATGATAGACTCCATGTTGCTATGTGTCTCGGGCTATGAAGTATATGACTTGGCCAGTGTGGCTGGGTTCACAGGGTTGTTCTCCTTAAGTCCTCAAAACAAGTGCTTCACCATACTAGTGTTGCTAAACACTAAAGCATCGGAACGCATAAAAGCTATATCTAAAGGATGCAAAAGTATGAAATATTAAAAAAAGGTAGTCAGTGGCTAAGAGGTTGAGACTCATTCCTTGCATAGTGTAAGGCTCAATTTGGCCTCCACAGGGGCTCTAGGGAGAGGCCAACCCATCAGGGCTATGGACTGCTCACGGACAGCGGGTCTAGGCCTTAGTCATTTACTGGAAGCCCAGAAGGCTTTCCAAGGCACCTGCTCCTGTAGGTTGGGCTACCATTTTATGAATTATGAAAAAATATTGAAGAGGTTGATGGTCAAAGGGTGAGCACTCACTCTTTGTATAGTGTTCGGCTCAATGGTCCCCATAGGGCTTCCAGGGCACCCGCCTTTGAAGGTTGACCTATATTTACAAAAAAGTTGCATAGGAAAACTTGCTAGAGTCTTAGGGAAGCATACCCAAGTACTTCACCCATCTGCGAGGCACTTCCATCCCCTATTGCTATCTGTCATGCATATGTCACCTTGGTAGAGTATATTGGTTATCGGTCGGATAGATCACTGAGTCAAAGTCAGTCAAGGTCATTTCCCCTTTGCCTTAGCATAGTTCTTCCATCATCACCCATCTATAGCACACTGATTACACTTTGTAAGTATGGCATGAGCAAACAGATTTCCAGAAGACTCTAAGATCTTTCAGAAGCAAAGGTATATTTTATTATTATTATTGTTTGTCACCATGATTATGAATAATCGACTCAAGTTGGGTTTTGATATACATCATTGGAGCATGTCTTACCTTGGAATGTGGCAGGATCATACTAGTATAGTATCTCACTTTGATTTTGGGTACTTTGACCTAGTCAAACCAATTGACCAAGTCAATCATGTTTCCCAAGGCAGTGACTCAAAATACAACATGGTCCATATTTGTTCAAAACATGCCTAGGACCAATACTGCAGTTTTAGTTTTGAGAGTTTGGCCTCGGTTCTCCAGAAAAGTGATTATTATCACTTAATTATTGGCCAAATGATCTGTTTTTATTCCAGATGGCAGTATGTTTAGTTCTCCTAGAGTAGAGCAGTGTTCCAGGGGGTATGAGTAGTCACTTATACCATTCTTCTATGTCTCCATATCATCTAGAGCAGTCAGTTTGCCCCAGTTTGCATTTTGGAGTGAGCTATGATGGATTTATCAGTTTCCAGAGATTGTACCAGTAGAAAATGAACTAGAAATTCATTGAGAAAATCGATTTGGTCTCATGGGTCAGGGAAATGGCTTGGAACTTTGACAAATGATGTTTCTCGGCATCTTGGACAGTCCTCCAGCAGTTTTTAGTTAGCAGATGTTCAAATTATTTATTTATGGCTCAGACAGTGAGGAAAACAACCATCTTATGACATGAATAATATTCAAAGGATGAGTAATCCTTTCTAGGTTTTTTACCTCTTTTGAAGTCTGGTGGTCTTTTGGAAGGTTATCCTTGACTCTTCCTTTTGTTTCTTCCGTTCTTTGCATGAGCAACTAGAGCTTGATCTTCGTTATCGTTTAGCTTCTCTTCTCTATTTGCTATCCTTCCTTCTTCTTGTACACATTCTTCCCATAGTTTGCTGAACTTGGTTAACTTTCTTCTAGCACATATTCCTCTAATGAAGGAATCCCATTCTCTCAGGAGACCATTTATGGTGGTCATCACGACTTCTGCTTCTTCCACCATGCCACTAATGGCTTCCAACTGTTCTTTGATTTGAGATACTCTTGAGAAGTATGATTGCATAGATTCAATCTTCTGTATCTTCACACCCTTGAGTTGGTTTCTCAAGGTCATTCTTTTGTTGATGTTCTTGCCTTCAAATAGACTTGTTAGTGCATCAAACATTTCTTTTGGAGTATTCTTTGAAGACACTTGGGTAATCAAAGAATCCTCTTGGCTTTGATCATATCCTTCTTGTGCTTGGCCTTTGCCTAATCTCCCTCTGGTTCCTTGGCCTCATCTTTGATATAGCCTTCTGGTCATATTCTTCAAGAATGAGCATGACTTTGTACTTCCATGCTTTGAAGTTCTCTACTCCCTCAAGCTTTTCATCAAGCTTGGTGTTGTTTGTCATCTTTAATGAATGAGAGCCTCAAATGGAAATATAGGAGATAGAACTTACCAATTTGAGGATTGCTTATGGAATCTGCTTGAGGATGACTTAGGGTTTGACTGGAAAACCCTATTTTTCCAATTGAGATCACTTGTAGAGTTGATTGGAGGAAAATATGCGCCTCCCCAAGGCGAGCTAGACTGTATCTTGCTTTTTTGGAATCTATGGATGGAACCTTGAAAAAATGACGCCCTAGCTTCTCTCGACAGTAGTGGTTGGTCAAAAGATGAAAAGTCCACAGAATTGAAAACTTCTCTGACATAAAGATGCTCCCTCCTAGGGCGAGTTGAATGGTTCTTCTTTTTTGACTGATCTGTGGAAGGAGGTGTCCGTAATAGTGAGCCCTAACTTGTTGTACTGCAGGAAAGCTGCTTCACAATGTCTTCTTTCAGGTTGGCTTTGATACCATGTTAAGATTTTAAAAGTTGTTATGCCAAAACAAAAGGATCACTGAAAGAATAACAAGCACAACAAAACAAAAAGAGAACGCAAAGTTTATCGTGGGAAACCTCATGGGGAAGAAAACCCAACGAAACTTTCTCGATATAGACTTTAACCAAGTACAGTGTAAGACCCAAAGAATAAGACTAGACATCTTCCCCCTCCTCTGATGGACTATTTCTCCTCTCTAAAGCAAACTTGTTTGAGTGCTCTGCTTGTCCAAATGAGGGATGTGCCTCTCGTATTTATACTAATCAGCTAAGAGGCCTAATAACCCAACAGGGACGACTTCTCCTTGCTGGCAGGGCCGACTTGTTTTGGAAGATTCAAAAATACATTTTAATAATACTTTTGTGGGTACTACTGACCCGACTTACAATGGAGGTTTTATTTCAAGACTTTACATGACCAAATACATCAATGACATCCCTAATCGGAGGAACAACATCTCCGAAAGGGGTAATAATAACAATAATACAAAATAGAATATATTCCGCAGTTACATATCTTATATATGTGAGAGATTTTGCAAATACACTCTTGTTATATATGTGTGAGATTTTGCAAATATGTGTATAATGGTTTTGATTCTCACACACACACACACACACACATATATATAATTTTTCTAAATTTGAATATTTTATGTATATTTGGTGGACTGGTTTTGTGATCTGGATTTTTTCCTGGTTTCGTTCCGGTTCCAGTTTTCGGATAAGCCGGTTTGACCACCGGTTCGGTTTTGGTTACTTTGGTTGGATTAGAATGCACGAGAAGATAGATATAAGACGAACTTATACATTACCTTGAATATGGGGTTCCTGGTATTGTAATTTACACTGTGTTATCACCAACCTTGTAGCTGCCTGTGCAAGATGGATCCAGGATGGATGGTAGAGGGACAAGCAACTAAGGAGGTGGAACCCAGACTGCCTAGACTCCCAAAGAGATGGTTGTCGCGCCAATCAAGGCAGTCTTCACTTTATGTTGTCTGAGTCCGAGACAACAATGGGGGAGGCCCAGATCTGCTCCCGATAGGAGAGATCAGACCTAGACACCAGATCAGATCGAAACAAACTTTGAGGTACGTAAGGTGTAAGGTGTTCAGAAACTCTAGATCTACAGTAGGATTCGGTAGATGGATCAGGACTTCAGCAGTATATTGGCTGATCCAGAACAATAATAGGATGACATTTTGGGGATATGGTTAGATCTAGGATTTTGGTACTAGCAACTAAAGAAGAAGATCTCTGCCTTGGGAAGCGTAACCGAGGCAGGACGGGCAGGAAAATAGTTGGGACTATCTAGTACCTGGCTGATAGACTCAATGAAGAAGGTGAACATGTGTGATTGTGTGAGTCATCAAGGAACAACCAATTTCAAGGGGAAGAGGTCAATTCAGGGCTAGCGTTAAGGATGGAAGATCAGTGCCTTTCGTGCATTGGGCAATGGAGTTAGTATACACCCAGCGTCGAGGTGAGCCCACCTAGGGTAGACCCTGATCTGTGGACCTAGAGAAGTGTTTTGGTCCGGATGGCTCAGTTAAGGCAGGAATTCAGTCAAGGAAGGCTAGCGCTAGGGTTGGATGAGACATATCTGTTGATTTGAGGCCACCAGCAAACAACCAGCTCAGCGTTGAAGAAGAAATGGGATCCAGAGGGCCTGATATACACACTCGGTTCAGAGAAATTAAGGAAAAGTCAGATCCCAGAAAAGTCGAAGTTGATGAATGAGGATGAGATGATGAAAAAACTGATTTCTTCAGAAGCTGGATCTAGCTCAGCTTTAGGGGTGTTCTGGAGTGCTCAGGACCTAATCTATCAACGTAGCCTGTCAGATTTCGGAAACAGTAAACTCCGGAAAGGTCCAGTTTTTCAGTGACGGCGTTAAGGTTGTTTTCAGTCTAGAATTCAGATCTAGGTCACACTGTCATGAATCTGAACAGCGTTGGGGGTGATTTGGAATGTGTGAAACCCGATCTATCAGTCTATGAAGTCAGAAATCATAAGAAATCAAAACCCTAGCAGGTCAAATTTTCAGTGGGGCGCTAGGTAGTTTTTAGACAATATTTCAGATCTAGGTCAAACCAGCAGGAATTTGACCAGCATTGCAGTAGATTCAGTGAGGGGGAGGCCTGATCTATGAAACCCAACAGTGGTTTGGCCAAAGATCGAACGGTTCTCGGATTTAATACTTTTTAGGATTTTTTCAATATTTTAAGGATTTTTAGAAAAATGGAAGGAAAACAGGTACGATGGATTGAGATCTTGCTAAAGAGAAGAGAATTACCTGTTAGATCGTACCTGGAAATGCTTGTAGATGCCTTAACAACGATGATCCTTGCTATCTCGATCAATTTTGGAAGATCCACGTGATTTCTATGACGAATGTAAGCCCCAAGCCACCAATGCGCCCCCTACCTTGCATGAGCAAACGTCAACAATATTAGATTTGCTAAGACAAGATAAAGAAACCAAATGCTATAGGAAAGTAAAAAGAAGTAATCATAGAGCACAATGACACCAATGAAAACCTCCTGATCCAAGACAAAGATAACTGAACGAGTTGAGGTCCCCTTGCAAAAACGCTCCAGCCAAAACGCCCTCCTGTAGACAAGACAATGATAGCAGAAAAAATATAGATCTCACATGAATTTCCACAATGCTAGGAAGCAGAAGACTATCCAATCACCATTTGAGAACATCAGATGCAAAGCAGATCTAGAAAATATCCACGGAAAAACATTTTTATTATTCAGAACCAAGAGCCAAAGACCCTTTACAAATTAGAAGCTCTCTCTTTTAAATAGAAATGAGAGAACCACAATCATATCTGAATCCTAACCACTTTCAAAACGAGTGGCTAAGATTAAAAGATAAAATATTCTAATCAATGGCTGAGATGAGCTCAACATACAATACATGGATCAATATAACCATAAAGTACTAAAGTGGACTAAATCACCCATAAAGAGGGTACCCCACTCAACAAGAAATAAATGAAGCACATGGTGGGTCCATGGAGTGTTAACTAACTCTCTATGGGTGCCCCATGGCATAATGAAGTAATATAATATTTTAATTCTTTGACTTTGTGCCTCCTTGAGGAAATCGTGAGCCTCCCAAAAGCTCCAGAAAATAATATAAGAAATGCCCAAAAAATAGGTGTGGGCCCAATCAGGTGCTGCAACTGCTGGAGAAGGTGCAGAGGACATCACTCTCATCATCATGACTCATCCCATGTCATTTCCTTGCCTCAGTAGCCCAAATCGATTTTTTCAATATTCATTTAATCATTTTTTAATCTGCCTTGGGAAACGTGAACCTACCAAAACAGCCTCCTAGGGTGCTTGCGTTGTCAAACTGAGCCCACCAAGCTCTCTAGGATGGGGGTACTATGGTACAAACAAGTGGTTGTACCCCTATGTTCCATACAACGCCCTAGAAGATCCAAATAAAACATGTCCCTGCTCAGACACATCATCCTGTGAATCAAAATTGCATCAGAAAGGTAAAATGAGCCTGATCATCTCTGCAAGTGCCCGGAACTGAAAATAAACTGTCTCATTAGACTCGAAGAGTCCAAATCCATCTAGGTTATATACTCATACCCTTTCCAGGTCTTTGCTTGATCATCAACAACATCCAATAAACAATATAATCACCTGTAAATGACTAGATACCAATAATATAACTCAGACTATCATCCATCTGCTGCAAGTGCTACAATGCTAAGACATGCTCTACAAATCATTTAAGCAACAATCACAACAAGTAGCAATCATTTCACTGGCGGTACATCAACCAAATACATATACAGGGCTTTATTTATTATTACTTAGACTAGATTTTCAGGACTGTACTCACTTCATAGTTGTAGTCAATTTGCTAGTGAAGGGTGTGTTGTTCGCCGATTGCACACCAACAACATAAATCTAATGAAAGTTGTCTCCTCACTTGAGAAAGTGGGAGAGGTGTGACCTTGGGGGCAAGCACAGAGCTAGATACTGTCACCTCCTAGCTCCTCCGTTTAGGCTAACTCCTAACAAAGCCAAGGGGGGTAGTCCCTAATAAAGAATTTTCTAAGGCTCAATGTGGTTAAAGTGTTTTATGGTTGCGGATGCGGATGGGTGTTGTTTAGGAGTTTATTATGATTAGAAGTGTTTGTTTATTACGAGAATGACAATTAATCAAAAGCAATCCATGTTGCTGACAAGAGATTACACAGATAAGCAAAGATTCCAGACTTGTAACTTAAGCATTCAGATATAACAATTAAAATGAACCATAGACAATTGATCAAGATAGATAATTATTCAAATTTAACCAAGGACCAGTGCTTTATGGAGTCAACAAAATGCGTAAATAAAATGATAAGTCTAGGAATCAAGCTAATGAGTATTAGATTGTGCGAATGCTCTTGGTAGGTTTTAAAAGATTTTAATGGTGATCTTGCTTAAGGTGTCTGGAAATCCTAACCTGAAATACCTTCAGTGGCTCCGTTCGAAGACATGACGGACCTGTCTGGAATCACGGCTAGGTGTTCAATAACTTAACCAACCGTGTCCAGATTGGGTTGCTCGACGCCAACACTTGGAATTTGTCCACATGCCTGAGTATTTAATAGAGACAACGCCGGTGCGTTGGTTATGGGGTAAAAAGTTTTAATTATGTTTCTTTTGTGCGAACTTAACAAGTCCGTTCATCATTTTGAGTACGAGCCCAACCCGAAAGTCGGTAGAGCCTACTAGGTGAAGGATGATCAACGAAGTTAATTAATTAAAGGGAATGTGTGTTGAAAAGTTTTATTAAGTCAATTGATTAAACTCTCCGACAGAGAGCGCTCTTGACCTTGTCTTTTGACGAAGGTTCAAGAGTTTTATCTAGTCTAGATGCCTAATGCAAGGATGATGCAATACTAATGTTGCTCTCCGATAGAGAGTGCTCTTGACTTGTGTTTCTGCAAGTTCAAGAGTCTTACTTAATCTATTAATTGGATTAAACAATATGATGCACAAAAATTAAAATGAAGATGGTTGATTAAACTCTCCGACAAAGAGCATTCTTGATCCACCTTATGGTGAGATTCAAAAGATTTATGAATGTTAGACAGTTGATTTACTTATATAAAAGATACACAATTAAGAGATGAAGTAATCAACCTATTCAATAAATCAAATGTGCTAGACTAACAATTAGTATTCTAAGAAAAAGATGCAAATATTATGAGCACAAACACATCTAACCTAAGCATACAAAAAGATGAACACAACACAAGCCTCCCCAAATGGGGGAGGATGAGAGTGGGGACTTAAAAACCCCACTCAAACAAAAGATATTTGATTAGGATTATATAACTTGCCTTTAGGAATTTAACCTTTGAAATGACTTTTGAAGTAAAGCATACAACTCTATTATTATTGAACCTTACGTAAAAAAAAAAAAGGAGAGTGATTTACTTTTTATTTAAAGCTTTTCTTGAAACTTGAAAAAAAGGAAAAAAAAAGATGTTGGATGAGAGCAAAAGAACAAGGCAAAAGAAGGTTGAAATAAAAGGAAGAGGAGGGGAAGAAGGAAGGAAGACAAAGAGGAAATCAAAAACAAGAGAAGGGAAGAATAGGGCAGCGAACTAGATGGCCAAAGAAATACAAGGAATGATGAAAACGGGGCAGCAAAAGAGAAGAAAGATGGCTGTCATAAAAATACAAAAACAGGGCAGCGAACAAAAAAGAGAAGAAAATGCACAAAACAAGGTGGAAGGAGGCCAAAAAACTAGGGCAAAAAAGGACAAAAAAGGGGTACAAACTAGGGCACAATAGGGCTGTCCAAAGTGAAGAAAAGGGGTGGTAAACTAAGGCAAAAACGGGGCAGCGAAGAAGAAAAGGTAAGGGCAAGCAAAACAAAGCAAGGAAGAAGAGGCTAGCAAGCAAGGAATCAAGGAAATCAAAGAGCAAATGAGAGAACTAGAAGAGGGAAGTTCGTTGATCCAGGTAACCAAGTATGTTTTTAATCTTTGTTGATGGAAGGAAGGAGGAACTCTGACTGTTATGTCTCTTTCTTAGATTGAGAAGCACTTAGAAGAACCTGCAAAACAAAGGAATTAGATGAAAAAAGCCACTGGTTCATGAAAAAGAGCTTGATCTCAAGCTTGTCCTTCACCCTTGATGATCCCTGCAAAACCCTTGCACACAAAATTAAATCCGAACAAGATACTCATAAACTAGATTGTTAGCCCTTCTAGAGTATACAATGAATAATGATTTAATAATTGAAAAGGAAGGGTAAGAGAGATATCACCAAAGACAATGTGAATCCACAACTCCAATAACTCATGCATGGACCTCCAAAGTCACAACTTTATTCCAATCTTTAAATAAATATTACAATAATTTTGGCAGAGTGTTCATACCCAAAATATCCATCCGAATAGAGCTGAAAGAGCCTCTATTTATACAATGAGAGAGAGTGCTAAAACCCTAAAACCAAAAATCCAACCCTAACCGGTTCGGCACATAACTGGAGATTCAAAACCTAAAAATAAGAGCTGGGAGTGAGGGGAGGCCTCCACCTAGGCAAGGCGCCCCCACTCCAACCCTAACACTGCAAACCCAAACAAACTAGAGCCCACACGTGTGGAAGGCGCCCCTGTGCTGAGGGAGGGCGTGAGCTTGAGGAGAGACGTTTGGATGGTAGGTGAAGGCGTGAGCTAGGTAAGGAAGAGCCATACTTAGGTCTGGAGGAGACCACAGCTGGAGTAATCTTCAGTCTTCACCTCAATCAAATCATCGGACCAATGAGTGCTCTCCATCTAATCAAATTCGAGAGTTTAGCTGGAGATGACACATTGGCTAACTGAATATAAATTAATTGCTCACTGAATGCTGACTGAAGCTGAGTTATGATAACTCCAATCATCATAAATGCCCAATGAGATGTCATTTAGCCTTTTATTTCGCTGAATTTGGATTAATTTGGAGAGTTTTAATTTTCTCCAAAATAATCATTTTTTAATAAAAACTCCATTTTTTCCCCAAAAATGACTTTTTTGAGAAAAAGTGCATTATGTGTCCAATTCATGATCCGAAAGTTGGATCTGACTTGCTGGCTGGTCAAGATTGATTTTTGGCTCAAGGTTAGAGCCTTCAATCATTGAATTCGGGGTCCGGATGACCGACTTATTACAAACGGGTTTTTTCTATTTAATTTATGGAAAAATTTATTAAAAAACTTAGGGAAAATTAAAAAATAAAAAAATTTTAAATTTTTTTTTTGCCCGTTCGAAAAAGATTTTTTCGAAATTTTTTTAAAGGTCCCAATGACTTAGGACAAGACCATGCTCTACTTAAATGATGCCTAGTAGGTTTATAACACTCAGTTGGGCTCTAATACCCCCCCAAGGCTCAGAATTCAACATCGGGCATTCCAGCTTTGGAGGAAGCGGGAGAAAACCTCGTCAATTATACTCGGCTATAGGCAAAGCATAATTGTCAAGGGCAAAAAACTCCCTGGAATACCTTAGTTGAAATTCTACGTCTTAGGAGACCGAACCACTCAAAATACCCTACTAGCACATTTTATTACAAACCCCGTGGGGCCATGGTCAAAATTATTCAAATGGAAAACTGACTAGCCAATATTGGCTAGACATGAAGACGGATCAATTGATACACTGGAATCAGACATTGAACATGTCTGTCAACCGACGGCTCCTCAGGTAATCCAACTATGGTACAAATAAGTGGATAACAGGGTGAAGGCTGAAATTGACAAGGCTAGGCAAAAGGATGACTTCCTACTTAACATCATGACACTTTGGGTATGGAAAGGAAAAACTCACTATAGCCATATGCAGGACAAACAACAACACAAGGAATGACAGTGCCTCACAAATGGTTGAGTTGTTCAGAGAGTGCTTATTCAACTTAGGCATCATGTCTACATCAATTTTGATCCAGTTTCATTAGGATCCTCAACTTATTTCCATGGCCTTTTTGGCCTATATGTCCTTTTGGGGACTTCACCAGTGCTTAAAAGCACAACTAATTGCAGCTTTCATCCAGGACATATTTAAATTTATAAGGTCAGCAATATTTGGATATAACATATATTTAACCATTGCCTTTTTGGACCTTTTCTTATACCCTTCGAGGAGTATTTTAGCATTTCATTGCTCTTGCCCTTTTTCACATTTGTTAAGAAACACAGTTTTAGCATTTTCATTTTCCATGGGCGCATATAAACATTTCCAATATAAGTAGTGCATGAGCTTTCAGTTTTAGTCAACAACATCTCAAGTGACCAGGGGGAGTTTTGCACAGTGCCAAACATCGGGACAACCGACCAGAATGATTTAGGCATACAATCCAACTCACCAAAGGCAAGTTCTGTCATCAACTCAGAGCCGAGACACAATATAAACAGGGATGTTTGTCCAAAAAAGGTTCTAGCGAAGGAAAAGGTCCTTCATGCCATAAGTCAAGAAGTCAGTCGGGTTGAAAACAAAACTGGAAGGTAATGGATGCGTGGAGACAATGAATGATGAAGCCAACACTAGCAAGCCAAAACAATGGTGGGAATGACTACCTCTATTTTCCCTAAGGAGGGTAAAACCAATGAGTATAGATTAGGAACTTCCAAGTCTAAGTAGGGACATCAATACGTAATACAAATACATCCAAGTCCATATATTTATGACCGCCAGATTATGACACTAAATGTTAGTATATGTCACAAAAATGAGTATAAGAGCAATGATAACCATAACACAATATAATAAATGCTGAGTCATAATCATGCATATAATCCATCTGGACCATCATCTGTCCAATGAGAAAGTGCTGATATAAATCTGGGCATCAATAACTGCTCTGTAAATGACTAAATGATTACATCAGTCCTCAAATTTGAGTGTCCTGAGATTCAGTCCTGACATGGGAGAGTACAATAGTCCACGGATAAAATAATGATCCGTCAAAACTGCTCATCTCAGCATCTCATATGTAAGAGATCTGGCTGAAAAATGTACTGTATCTGAAAAATAGAATATGGTAGCCCGGCTACTATATATGTGATAACACACTGTACAGTACCAGCCTTGTTGTAGTGGAGTGACATTTTATATATTGCACAATTCACTTTGAAGATACTTTTTTAGCGATTGTAGGCAAATGCATGATATACTTAGAAATGTCGTAATAAAATGGTTATTTTTTTATTCATATTGCCTTTGGAAACTTGTTTGTATTTACTATTCTAACTTGGCAATGTTTTCACTTTTCAAATGGGTTTTGCTTGAACTGAAAAATTTATAATACCTACAGGCTACATTGGCAAATTTCCAAATCATTTGTATAATTAAGTGATTCCACTAGAATGACTAGGGGTAAATTTTGTATGGATAATTAAGTTTGCATGTAGAATTTTGTTTGGACCAGATGTAATAGTTACAATGTAGTTCATACCATGAATACTTATGTGATGTTCAAACGTAATTTCTGTTTTGGTGTTAAACTTAAACTCTTGGTGAATGTTTTGAAATTGTGGTAGGATAGATATACTGTAATTTAAAATTAAGAGATGCCTATATTTGTCTAGCCAGAATAATCATTGGAAATGATAATATTTGCAGGGAACTTCGTGCAACTGCTGTTCGTTTGCTTTGTAGAACTTGGGAGTTTACCAATCGTGTTTTTGTGCATCTACAGGTGATGGGATGTTGACTTTAATTGTGCTCTGCACATCTTTACAGGAGAATTTGATGTCTTCTCAATAGTGCAAAGCTTATTATTTTCTTCTGTTGATTTTCTCACTCTTGTTTCATTTTTAGTTTTAACATTTATGCTTTCTTAGTTATCAGCCACATTTGTTTATTCTGAATTTAGCTTACACTCAAGAAAGATGTCGACTCTCTAGAACTATGTTTCTCTTGGATACCTCCAATGAGAGTCCAGTGAGACACTTATTTGAATCATACTTATTAAAAGAATTGATAAATTTTTAAATGAGCAGTTACTGAGTCTGATCTCAACCTGAAAGTTGAATATTGGAGTGCAAATGTGGAACTATACAAATTCCTCGCAGTATGAAATTCATTATAGTTAGGGATATATTGAATGTTGCACTCAATATTTATCTCATCAAAGATCATTTGTTTAGAAGAATATAAAAAACTTGAAAATACAAATTTGGCAACACAGCATTAGTCATGTCAAAATCACCTCAGAAGGTTTGTGAAGATGTGTGATAGTGTCAAATGTTGAGGGGGGAACAGTTGTAGGTCTCTGTATATCTCTAGTGTTATCAGTCCAGATTACCAAGAATATTTATAAATTGTTATTACTAGGAGTGAAATTGCTGCAATTCAGATGGGTGGCGTGTACTAAATGAGAGATCAAATTAGATAATTATGGAAAAAGATGATAGCTTCCCTGTCTAGTTATACTAGTCTGTAAACCTGACAGGAATGTTTGACCCCTTCATTATCAGTGTAGCCTGCACTTACTCCAGGTTGGCTCCCTCATTACGGTAGACCGACTTCGCAAATAAATACAAAGTGGCAGCTTATATTAATGGACGTCAACTTCTTTATGTAAGATGTTCATTCTCCTTTATCATTTGAGAAATTTTTCCTTAAAAGTACTTGTAGGAGATCCTGTTTTTACATCTAATTCTTATGCAGGGCTAATAGAGGATTTACTATTAAGGTGTTGTAGAAACATGAGGAATGGAGCATATTTTTAATCAAGGATATTTATTTTTGGTAGCATATGGACATAAATGTTTTAAATAAGTTTTCACTATGTTTCTGCTGCCATCCTCTTTCATTTATTTTTCATCCTCCGATCTTTTCTTTACATCTTGTCACTCGATTCTTTTTCTCGTTTTGTTTTTTTTTAGACAATAATGAGTATGAATTTGATTTAGCGGTTGACAAAGCAGCTGCCGAGTACTTTTACACAGTTAATACTAGCATATTGACAGATGGAAAATGAAGCTGAGTCGAATTACCCCTGCCATGTTTGCTGACCTTCTTTCAGAGAGACTAAAAATAACAGCCGGACATATATTAGTAACTGAAACCAAAATTAAGAAGCTGATCGCCTCTTTTTTTCCGTCCNACCTGCCATGTTTGCTGACCTTCTTTCAGAGAGACTAAAAATAACAGCCGGACATATATTAGTAACTGAAACCAAAATTAAGAAGCTGATCGCCTCTTTTTTTCCGTCCTTCTTTGCCAGCAACTTCTTGACTTGTATTTCCAGATTGCTTAGACGATTCCCAACGTTCCCTTGAACGTTTGCGATGTCTTTAAACTGCGCATTGGTGGCCTCCATGAAGTCATCGCCGGTTTCCTTGGCTTCAGAAAATTCTTCCCAGAGATTGCGAAGATCTTGATTGAGCCCGGCCCAGCTCTTCTCTCCAGGGCTGTTGAAGAATGGTTTGAAGCAATCTTGCTCACGGACTTGCTTCTTAATCTTGTCCAATTCCGATTGGAGATCTGCAATGCGTTCCTCCACTGAGGATCCTGGAGAAGAACTTGAAGCGAAGGAGGCCATCGAATAAAATGATTAACTGTCTTGTTCTCTTGAGGAATCTAGCAAGTTCCTAGCTTCTTCCGGCTTTGAAAATTCTTTACTGCTTCGGCGTGAGGCTTGTAGAATAAATAATCACCTTGGGCTCTTGACTTGTCATGGGAATTCTGGAGGTTCTGATCGGTGGGACTAACGGGTCTTGATGCACTCAAGCTTGACGAGGACCCCTTCAGATGCCAGACCATAAAGGACAAGACCATGAGATTTGCCCAGTGATTTGATTCTTTTGTGGCAGGGGGAGACTTGTTGACCGGACGAGGAGACTCACCTCTAAATTTAGGGAATATTGCACAGAGTTTTTGTCCCATTTACTGATACCGTGCTCTTGCTCAGGAGAGTGCCTTTATTTGCTTCCAAATCAGCCGTAGAATTCAAATTTCGCAGAATATGAAAGAACCTTATTTTTTGAAACTTGGAGTGCATTAGCTTGACTTTCTTGAGAATGGTAGATAGGTGCACCTGAGCAGGATTTCTCTTCGAGTTTGCAACTTGGATTATAATCCGAGAATCACCAAAGACCTAAGTAACAGGACACGTCCATATGCCCCCCCGTGTCCCGTGTCCCCTGTATCCGACACGAAAACGTGAAGGACACGTGTTTTTTACGTGTCCTGGGATGGGACACTGCAATCTCCGTGTCGGACACTGCCAAAAAACGTGTCCCGATTTCTGCAAGACGTGTCCCGAAAACAGGACACGGTTTTCACGTCTTTTTCAGCCAACTTGTCTATAAAATGATTTTTTCACTTGACTTTTATCATTTGTTTTGTCTTGTTTGGGGTTTAGAGTGGTTTGTGCAAGAGGAGAAACAAGGTTTCCATTGTCCAAGCCATTGCAAGTAGATTCAAGGTGGATTTCAGTTGGACGCTTGGAGGGTATAGGTGATACGGTCCATGGTTCCTTGCTCTGACTTCTTCCCACCGCCCAGGAGTTTAAGGACTACTTCCTCTCCAACAGTAAGTCTCGTTTGTGCCTCATTACATTGTTGCAAACTTGCAAATGTTTATTTCACTGTGATTTGATCTTCATCTCAAGATGTATGCTAAATTGCTAATGCAATAGATCCACACTGCACAGAAAATAAATATTATGATATGGATGGAACCGTATAACCCATACTCAGTCACCTTACATTCCTAACGTTGCTGCCCTAAGTCACTATATTATCTTACAATTTTAACCAAACCCTTCTCTAACATTCAGACCTGCCCCATCCTATCTTATCGTTGTTCTATTCTCTTTAAAAGTTTAGCACAGTCATACATTGGAATGGTTTAAACTTTAGGGAAATGCTTGGTGTAATGGAACAGAAAATGGTCATTAAATGGTCAGAAAATGGAACAGAGAATGGTTAGAAAATGGTCATTAAATGAAAGCTGGTAACATCTAGAACATAGCATATCCCAAAAATGAGGTACTCACATTTGCTTTTTTTGATTTTCTAATACAGTAAATAAATAGCAAAGGCTGATTTCAACCTGAAAGCTTCTTTGATAGCTCAGTTGGACTGTTAACATCTGTAACATCAAAATATCCACCGGAGTTGGAGCATTTGAGCATACTAGCATAGCAAGGACCTCTTCAACAAGCAACTTGCAAGGCAAGAATGTCTCAACCAGCAAGGGCACATGGTAAAGGGA
>LPNX011104494.1:722004-761186 GCA_001517045.1 Pseudotsuga menziesii
GCTGTAGATCGTGGGAAGGGCATAGCCACAAATGATGAGGAGGAGGGCGATGAAGAAGGCACCGATAGCAGTGATGAGTTGCAGTTAGTTGATTCAAGCATGGAGGAGTCAGACTATTAGTCCATGACTCCATCTACCACTTTTTTGTATTTGGCATTTTCCGTGTGATACTCTGATGCCACTTTTTTGTATTTGCCATTGGCATTTCGACATCTATGTAAAACATTTTGATTTTGATGACTTAATGGTTAATGACTAAATGAGACATTGAGAAATTTTATGAATCTTCAATCTTGAATGTTGAATCTATGAATCTATGACTCTTTGACATTGATTTATGAATGACAAATGTGTAACACTGTAATGTTAATGACAAATGTGATTACTGATTGTATGTGTAAATGTTCCAGATTTAAAAAAAAAATGAATCTATATGACTATATTTTTAATATATATATATATTTTTTAATTAAAAAAATATATATATATATATAAAACGTGTCCTCCGTGTCTTGATTCCGGGGGTCGCCGTGTCCGTGTCGGACACTCGTATTTCCGTGTCCTCCGTGTCCCGTGTCCTCGTGTCATGTGACTTAGCCAAAGACTGAGAGTGAGAGAATATTCTTGCTTTGGGCTAACTTAAGACCTTGCCAAAGTGCAAGAGCCTTCGCTCTATTGTTGGTTTCATAACCCAGCCCCGAGGCGAAGCTCAAACCTATAGTGCCTCCAGGGCCCAGGACCACCCCACCACCACCGGCTGCCCCAGGATTACCCTTTGATGCCCCATCAAAGAAGAGGAAATGGTCCTCTAGGGACGATCTCCATTTAATGAAATCTTGCTATGCCAACCGAATGTCCCATTCAACAATGGAAGTAGATGAGGAAGTGATTCTAGCCTGATGATTCGGGACCAACTCTTTTAGCCACTTATCTTCATCGTTGTCCAGAGCTAAAGCATTTTTGAGGGTAGCTTTGGCTTCTAAAGCCTCTCCTAGGAGAGCTTTGATTTTGGATGCTATTCAGCCGTAGTACTTCTCTTCTCCCTAAAAATCCTGTTGTTCCTCTCAATCCACAATTTCCAGCAAGTGAACTTGGGGAGCCACATCCAACCAGCTTTGAGGAGATCCTTTTTGGAAAGGCTAAACGACGATATGTTGGCCCAAGATTTCAGTAGAATCTGGATATTTACCGGCATGATGAATCTGTCCGGACTTATTTTCAACGTATCCCTCCAGACTTCACGAGCAAACGGACAAAGAAGGAGCAAATGATCTGCATTCTCCTCATTAGAAACGCACAGTGGACACCTTGAGGGCCCTTCCATCCCTCTCCTCCTTAAGATGTCACTGGTGAGGATGCTTTTGTGAGCAAGAGTCCAACATAAATAGTCAATCTTGGGAATAGAAGTAGAGGACCAAACAAACTTCCACTGAGCTGGGTCTGGAGGAGCATTGGGGATTTCCTGAATGGATTTGTATCCTTTAGCTGCCAAATACGATTCGGAGGTCGAACCCCACCCTCTTTTGTCCTTTGATACAACTTTTAATGGGGGTTTTCCTTGAAGGAGCTCTCTCAAGGTGTTGGCTTCTCCTTCAAGATTTTCTGGCAGCTCTCCCAGATTCTAGCTTTCCCAACTTTTCTTTGCATCATCAGACCAGGTGGAAATGTCCCACAAGGTAAGAAGATTTTTGTGCTGCAGCCAATTTTTTATATTTGCCAGCTCTACCTTCTGTCCTAGAGGCAGATCCCCAAGGATCAAATCATCCTAGTATCTTATATTTTTCCCATTGCCAGGTATCTAGTAAAGATTAGATTTGAAGTGCTCCAAGGATGTGAGGCAAAGCTTGAAGACTGGCGATCCGTTTAAAGTTCTTGGAGGCTTGTCCAAGCATCTTGAGTGACTGCCTTGGAAATATTTTTTCCATAGCACTTTCTTGCTCCAGCTGGTGTGTCCAGAGACTAAGTTCCAGAGGAGCTTAGATCCCAATGCTAAGTTTTGAGTTGCGATGTCTCGAATTGGGAGACCTCCTTCCAATACAGGCTTTTTTTTTATGTCCCAACTTACTAAATGAAGCTTCCTTTCATTATTTTTCCCACCTTCCCATAGAAATCTTCTCAACAGACCGTCAACTTTGCTAATGAAGGTTTTAGGGGCAAGAAGAATGGTGTTCTGGTAAATGGGAATACTTGAAAGGACGGATTTTAAGAGAATCACCTTACTTGCTAAATTTAGCCAGGCTGCCCCCTAGGCTTGAATTTTGATTTTCAGTTTGTCCAGCAGCGGCATCCAACGAGCAACTTTGGGGATTGATTTGAAGATGGGAATCCCTAGATATTTGAAGGAATCCTAGGAAAGAGTTCCCTCCATTCCTAAGATCCTTGCAATTCCTGCCATCTCCCTTATGGGGCAGTTCCAATTGAATATCTTGCTTTTCTGAAAGTTGATCTTGCTACCTGAGACCTCCTTGTAAATGTCTAGTTCTCTTTTGAAGAAATCTGCTGAGATAATGCTTGCTCCACCAAGGAGCAGGGTATCATCGACGAATTGGGCATGGTTAATGTCTTTTACATTTTGGACCATCCGGAGGCTTGAAAGAGAGCGGATTTACTGGCAGTGGTCCAATTGGAAGTTCAGCACTGAAGCTTGGATGGCGTAGAGAAGCGGGGACAAGGGGCAACCTTGTCTTAGCCCTCTCGAGGCTTGGAAGAAATTCGTTGAGCATCCATTCACCAGAGGAGCAATCCAAGGAGAAGCAATACAGGCTTTCACCCAGCTTATGAAAGCATATGAAAACCTGAATTTTTCCATAACTGCAAACAGAAAATCGTGTCTCACCTTGTCAAATGCATTCGCGAAGTCGAGCTTAATTACCATGCCTTTTTCTTTTCGATGACAGCTTGAATGAATTGCTTCTTGTACCAACACTATATTGTCAAGTATCTTCCGCCCTTATATGAAACCACCTTGGTTTTCTAGGATGATTGCCAGCAGAATATTCTTGAGTCGGTTGGCAATGATTTTAGTGACTAGCTTATAACCTGTGTTGCATAAAGAGATGGGCCTGAATCTGCTGAAGTTATTGCCTCCTTTTTCTTTCCGGATCAGGGCAAGGAAGGTCGAGTTGGTACTGCCCCCTAGCTTGTTGCAACTTTGAGATTTCCTGACCATTCTCAGGAGGTCAATGTTGATGGTGGACCAACAAGTTAAGAAGAACCTTGCTGTGAAACCATTGGGGCCCGGGGCTTTGTCTGCTTCCATACCATCCAAGGTTTTTTAAGCTCTTCCATGCTGATCGAAGCAGTCAGAAGAAGATTATCTACTTCTTGGACAAGCTTAGGGATAAGATCGAGCGGATAGGAGTTTGCATCAATTGGATTCCCTTCTGAAGCTGAGAAGAGGTCTTTGAAAACGGAGTGGGCTACTCTCTTAATGCCTTCAAAGTCTTTGACCAAAGTGCCTTGATAATGGATTTCATTTACAGTTTTGAAATGCTTGCAAGCCTCAGCCTTCTTGTGGAAATAGCTAGTATTCTTGTCTCTTGCTTGCAGCCACAGACTTCTGGACTTCTGCCTCCAATACTCTTCTTCCACCCTGCATGCTCTATGAAAATCTTTTTGGAGATTTTCTTCTTTGTGTAACAACTCTTGATAAACTTCAGAGTCCTCCATGATTAATTGGTGGCTATCTAGGGCAGCCTGTGCTTCTTTTCTTTTGGAGGTGGGTGATATCAGCGATTTAGCCCACTCCTTCAGCTCTTTTTTGAGGACCCTCAGCTTTTCTTCCCAGAAAAAGAAGGGGGAGCCCCAGATCTACTGGTTCCAGGCTGTGGAGACCACATCCACGAACCCTTCTTGCTGAATCCAGAGGGGACTGAATCTGAAAGGGATGGGACCAAGATTTTTTCCCAAAGAGAGCTGGAGAAGAATGGGTTTATGGTCAGAGGTATAATTGGGCAAGATTTTAGAAGAGGCCATGAGACCAAAAGTCAGGAAAGAGGATTGGACTAGGAATCTGTCAAGGCAGGCAACAATGTGGCCTGGGCCCCTTCTTTTGTTAGTCTAGGTGAATTTCCCACGGGAGGGTTTGATATCCTTCAACTCCCAATCTAAAATGATGTCTTCAACCCATTCCCTAGTTGGATCTCTGACCGGAGAGCCTCCCTTTTTTTTCCTCGGCTGCGAGGGTAACATTAAGATCCCCTGCAATAATGATATTTTCGGGATTGTGCATGCTAAGATAGGACTTTAGAGAATCCCAACAGATTCTTTTTTTAGATAGTGATACAAGGACTTAAACATTGAACATACTTATTTGATGACCAGAGTCTTTGTGAAGAAGTTTGGTGAACAGCCAATGTATGTTGCTTTCGTCAGTTATCAGGTCGAATTTGGAGTTGTCCTAGAAGGTAGCTATCCCTCCTGAGGCGCCTCTTGCACTGACCGCTTTTCCTTGACCTTTTTTCCAAAATGCTTTGCTTGCTTGGAGGAGGACGAAGTCCTCCATTTTTGTCTCCTAGATGAGAAGGATTTCAGGCGAATAGAATCTTACAATGTCTTTTAGTGCTTCTTCTTTCAGATTGCTGCCTAGACCTCTGCAGTTCCAGGAGATGTATTGCATTACTTATTGGCTTGGGAGGTTGTGGCTCCCTTTAGAGCTTGGCCTTGCTTGTTGGTGGATTTGGTATTTATCATTCCTTTGAGGGTTTTCTGGGAACCTTGGAGTATATCTAGATAAGTTTTTTCCTCTCTCTGTTTCTTCTTAGTCTTCCGACCCAAGGTGGCCTTGATAGGGGTGACTTGAGAACTGCCTGATTTGGTGCCTCCGTCATCGGAGTCCCCCTTGAGTCAGACCCTAGGCTAATGTGTTCTTCCTCTGCTTCTTTTTCCCTTTGGTCATCCATTGGGGGAGTCGGGTCTGTTGGGTCCCCAGTTTCCCTAGTTTCTTTCGCTTCCTTCCCAGATTTCTCTGATCCCTCATGGGATTCACTGGTCTTGTTGTTTTTCCCTGAAGTTGAGCCATCCTTTGACTTTCCTATGGGTTTTGGATTTGGTTGGGGATTCTCTGATGATCTTGAGCCTTTTTTTTCGCTTGGTTTCGGGCCTGCCTTACTCTTTTTGACCTTTTGCTAGCCTTCTTCATCCTCTTTGTCATCTGGTTGTGCTTTAGGGCAGTTCCTTCGGAAATGGCTGTGCTTGTGACAGTCTCTGCATTTGAATGAGAGCTGCTCATAATCCAGCTTTTGATAGTGATGCCATGTACCAATTGTAAGTTTTACAGCTTTTGGTAGGCCGGCTTCCAGATCTACTTCTACGCAGGTCCTTGCGTAGGTGTATTGGCCTTTGTTGTTTGCTATGTCAATAAATCTGCCAAGTCCATTTCCGATCTTTTGCAGCGAATGGAAGTTCTAGCAGTGGATCGGAAGGTTCGGGAGCCTGACCCATATTGGAACCTCTTTAGGAACGTCGACTGTGGGATCAAAATCGGGCGTCCACCTATTGAGATACAAGCCTTGAGACCCAATGAAGTACAGGCCACTCCTAAAGACCAGATCACTATCTTCCTTGGTTATGAATTCAAATATGAAGAATCCTCTTCCAACGGCATAGCAAGTCACACTATTGTTAAGCTGAGGTCTCCAGTTACGTTGAATCTAATCGTTGGTGGTTTTTGCAGAGGCCAAAGCCCCATAAACTGTCCGAACAAACCTCTTTCAGCTAGAGCTGGGGCAATTTTAATAGGCTGCTCTTCAGGCAAAGCAATTTCAGGAATTGCGTCCAACTTCTTAACAAATTTCGAGATAGAGTGACCCGATGGTTTTTTCCCAATCGGCCCGATAAGCCTCTTGAAGGCCTCATTAGCTGAGATCGGAGGGGTGGGAGAGGGCTCCCCACCCCCAGGCGCACTCATGGCGGCGCTGGTTGAATCGTGGCTGCCAAGCTCCAAACGCTAAGCTAGAAGCTCGACGCACGTGTATAAAGATCGAAAGAGTGGTGCAATGTTACACTTTAAAAGGCTATATCATATATTTTCTTACCTTCCTTTCGTTTTTTATTCCCAGCTCTTGCTTGAACTTTTAAAAGAGTATATGTATATGTTAATTTGTCTCTATACGAAGCCAACATTTTGTACCTTGCTGTATGCGTAGTGATGTGACCAATCACTGTACTTTGAGAAAAGACCATCAATGCAAACATCCGTTTTGTGGCTTCAAGGTTCAATGGCCTTTGAAATTACTTTGTGTTTGCATCATCTTTATTTATGAGTGATTTAGTCTTGTTTATCGTATAATCATAGTACTGTCTCTCTGTGCTTCTCTCTGCTTTTTTTTTCTTGGAAAATACTTATATTCACATAAAATATTTACAAGCAAAGATGGAAAAAGTGGAACGCTATATACAAATGAGATTTATAACTTTTTCTTGAGAATAACCAAAGCAACAATAAAATCAGAATATTTGGTAGGAGGCAGAGATTTGTCATCTTTGATCAACAATGAACATTTTTCCAACAGTTGATGACATACCTCATCTTTCCACAAAGAAACAAAGGAAGACAAAGAACTTATCTCTTGATTAAAGAGAAACTTAGACTTGTGCTTTCAAAGTGAAACGACAAAATCGTTTCTCAAGGAAATAACTTGCACAAATAAGCCAGATTACAATACTCCGTGAATAAAATATTTGAGTGATAAAATAAGAGATGATTTACAATGAGAAAATGATGCTTGTATAAATACCCATGCAAGGGTTTTCCTTGGTGATGAGACGCCACCTTTCATAATGTGCCTCTTCATTTGCCTTTTTATTTAATTATTTAATTAATTTATTAATATTATTGATTATTATTTATTTATTATTTATTTTGTTCATTACATTGCCTTCCCCTTAAGGGAAGCTTTGTCCTCAAAGCTTTATTGAAGACAAGGCTTACGTCAGATTTCTTGCTTGTAATGTCATCTTTCGATCTTTTATTTTAGTACTTGCGACACTTGATGAAATGAGATGATACGAGTTATGAATTCCAAAGAAAAAATGTCGCATCGTCTATGATGTGCTCCATCCGAGATTTATTTTCATCGAAGGTGAATGTTGATCGTCTTGTTGGATAAATCTTCCTGTTTTCTGCTTAGGTTGTAGATTTCATGTTCTTTCGCTTCTGAAATTATAACTCCTTTGTTTGTGTTCATTTTGACCCTGTCATTGGTTAAAGTGATTTTTGTAATTTGGGTGTCGATAAGGAGTTCTTATTGCTTGTTTTTTTGCTGGATTGACTTCCTTTTAAACTGTGATGGGAACCCAATTTGTATTTGTTTCTTCTTCTTCAATTGGAATTTGTTTTCCGGAGAGTCTAGATGCTTCCTTCTGGATTTGAACCAATTTGTTCTCTAATAGATTATTATTATTCTGAATCTTCTCAAACCTTTCGTCTTGCGACTGTTTGTCCTCTTTTAACTTCTTGATTTGTTCCTCTAGTTCTTGATTAACCTTCTTCAGTGCGGAATTTTCTTCGTCTTTTCCCCGTAATTTTTGCTGGATAGCTTGAACCTTCTCTTCTAACTTTTGATTGCATTGAACTTTATCCTTTGCCTTCTTGATTTGCAGAAGTAATTTCTGATTATGAACTCTTAAAAGAGGGATCTCTTCTTCTTTACCTGCAATAACCTTGTCGAAATCCTTCTGTATCGTTTGTATTGATTTCTCATTTCTTTGCGGCATCACCTTGATATTTCTCTGAAGTCTTCAGATGACGCGACTTTTGATTTTGACATCATGTTAATGTCCTGCAATGTGATTTTCTTTTTTTTTTTGTAAGGAAATGTCATAAACTTCTTTTCAACATTTAAGATAAAAGTCCCCATTGTTTCTAGCCACGGTAATCCACGGTAATCCCAAAATAAGGTCACTGTCACTACTCCACATGGATTTAACTATAAATTGCGAGACACCCATATAATCTCTAGTGTTCAATTGTAAATTGCTTATTGCATATTCTTTGTTATTCCAAAAGTCTAACCTTTCACCTATATTTGACTTTGGAATCACTAACTCATTAGCAAATTCATCACTAATATAATTATTGCGTTCACCGAGAGTAATAGAAATAATAATGCCTTTGCCTCTAATTGTTCCTTTTATTTGGAATACCACTGAAACACAAGCTTTTAAAGTGCTTGGAAATCTTCCTTGTTTTTTGCTCTGAGGCTCCATTTTTTTTGGGTCAACAAAAAACTTCTCGATACCAAAACTTATGTCTTCGTTTAAAAACTTCCGAAATATATATAAGAGTTATAGTTAAATAACCCTTTATATATCCTTTTGGATTATGTTTACTTTATCTAATAAAGTAATAAATTTGTCTTTTTCCTCACTTATTTTTAGGAAATAAAAAAAATCCTCCTTATATTATTTCAAAACTTTATATTTTTTATAAATATCACCTTAACCATTATTCTTGACTTAATATCAAAAAATAAAACCTTACGTCACAAATCCGAAAACCCTCGAAAGGGCGCCACTACAGGGCGGGTCGAGGGCAATGCCCTCGGTTTTGTTTTTTGTAAATCTTCCATTTTCGTGCCATCCGCCCCCTCTAATTGGCTATTGATGTATTTCATTGTTATATCTTATATTATGAAGTTGTAAAGGGGCCTATGGTGAATTAAGCCCCTAGTGACCTCCTCCTATGAGGTATCATGTCATATCTTATGTTATGCTGTGACATTTCACTTTAGAGGGGCGTCCTTGAGCAAAGTGCGCCCCCTCTTTGACTTAGTCACTTGATCCATGTATTGATTGATATATTTTGATCTCCACCGTTGATGATGTTATAATCTCAACCATTGAATGATAAACTAAGTTAGGGTTTATGTCTCTCTCCAAATATTTAAGAGAGCGGACCCCCCCATTGTAATTCATGAGCTCTGGCACCGAAATTTTAATAAAGAGATTTTTGTCTAGGATTATTCTTCTGTGTATCTTGTGGATGTTTTGATGATCTGATGATTGACATTACTACTCTCCCATACTGAGCTTCATTTGGGATATATCTTGCATTTTTCTTTGCCCATTTTATCCGCAGGAAAGGGAGGCACGCTAGGAGAGAGAGGGCGTTTTTGTGGGGCAACTCACCTTCGTCTTGGCTCTGGGGTGTTTGGTTCAGGGAGTATCTTCTTCTTAATGATATTTTATTCCCTTTTCATTTCCGTATTCTGCAGATCTCGTTCGTTTGTCTGTTCGATTGATTTTCTCTGAACTAGCAGGTTGAAGGGGGCGCTAGGGTGTTTGACTGTGGCATAACAACAACAAGATCTTACTCGGGAAAATGGCATTCTTCATCATTTCTCAATCTATCTACAAGTTTCGGGTACGTCTCGTAGGTAAGTTTCTCTTCTTTTATTTTCTGTACATGCATTGCTCATCATTCTATCACATTAAAACCCTCGCTTCGTAGATGCATAGGTTCTAGCTTGCGGCGAGCTATAAAATTAAAAACCCACGTTCAATTTAACATAAAACCCTAGGTTTAATTTTTCGGCTTAATCAGACTCCATTTGCCCATTCAAAGCACTGGTCGACTACTAGGGGAAAACACCCTCTTTGGGGAAAGTGGTCTTGCACAAACCGCAAACTGGGTATTGTTGGTTTCATTTCCATTCACCTAATATTACACCCAACAACCAATCCGAATGTCCAATTTTATTTAATTTCACCATTTTGCCTTAAATCCCTATTTTCCTACATAAACCCTAGGGCAAAATTGGGGCCTTTTACCCGAATGCTCTGAATCTTTCGGTTTTCATTTTAAACTCTAATTAACCATCTAACTAAGAGATTCAACCAAGTTTCCCTCGCCCATCTGTTCAGTATCCTTAATTTTAGGGTTTCTTTGTCATAGGGACGCCCCTTGGGCTTAGTGTTTCACTGGGTCCAAAGTGTAGGTATCCTTGACTGGTGTGACATCTGAGTTCTTTCGGAAGTCTTGGATATCATAGTTCACGACTCTAGTTGCCATTCCTCTTCCGTCCTCAATAGGATCATCCCACGGGGCATCTACAAGATTCGTGATAACATTTACCACTATGATCCAATGAGTATGACATTGATCTATTGTTTATGGCATCATTTCGCTCTTATTGACAGCCTCTTGCCTTCTTAAGCAGCAATCTACTGATTGAGAGACTTGATCCATCTTTGAGTAGAGCGTATTATCATTTGGAGGTTGTATCCTATTGAAGAAGCCATGATCCAACTCATAGAAGGCGTCATTGGCATTCTAGGGCTGCATGCATTCAAATAAGGCGTGATCTGCTCCTACTCTTCTTATTGGGTGTTGATTGCACTCTCGAGTCTCAACCACCTCTAAGAGATCAATACAAGCTGCAACAGTCATCATCTGGCCATTAACATCACTGTTCAAGCGTTGGCATCTACACGCAAAAAACACGTCTTCTTGTGCTTGAAGTAAAACATATATATCAGATCTGCTTTTAAATACTTTCCAGGCATGTATTAAATGCTCCTTGGTTCTAATTCAATGCGTATATAGTTTCTGATTGATCATTTCCAGAACTGTTGTGATTACGATATTGTCATCAGATTTTTGCTTGTACCTATTGGATGAAATTGTATGCAACTCTTGTGAAACCTTGGTGAAACAAATATGAAATTAAACCCCTATAAAGAAGCACACAGTATCGATCTCTGAAAAGTTCAATATCACCAAGAAAGTATATTACACCTTTTGTGAAAGGTCATCTTACAAGCCTATGTAAGTCTAGGTCTATTCCTCATTGTAATTCAACTATCATTCATTTATTATTTATCAACATCTATAAATATATATTGTCATTTGTACAATAAAACATTCAATATTATAAGCTTCCACATTTGAAGTGTAACATTGGTATCCGAGCATACAGCTGCTGTGCTCTCGTATATCCAACCATGGATTCAATTCAAGAGGAATTTAACGTGATTCTTGAACGATTTAGAAGAGTGTAAGGAAATACACAGTAGAGTCCAAAAAGCAATTGGATATGATTATGCAGATCGCAATACACCGGATGCCATTTGAGAGAATGAAGATTTACAAGGGTGAGTTGACAGAGATGATGCCGAAGAGTATGACAATGACAAGTATCTTTTCTGGCAGAAGATGAAGTTTCTGTATCATTTACTTGGGAAGATTATGATGAACAGATGCAAACAGAATGGATGGATGATGATGAGAATATCACCCTGAAACAATATCATACTGAATTCCAGAAACTGAAGGCAGTGCATGCACAGGATGAGAAAATTCCAGATGAAGTGGACACATCATTGGATGTTCCAGTTTGTCAGCAGTTTGCAAAGTTTTTCCTTAAACATGAATATTGTTGCTCCTAAGATCACACAATACCCACGGATTGTGTTTTGATGGTTCATGGGAGACCAAACTTTTGCGTGATTTAGGTTACTTCACACTAAACACGAAGGAAGCAAATGAATCTGGAGATTTTGTGGAAAATGAGATTGTTTAGACAGGAATAAATATTAATGACAAACAATGAAGAAACAACTTAAATGCTTTCTTTTGTTCTAATTCGTGGAGCTCACAATCTTTGACACAAACAAGGAAGAGCCAAACACACAGAATGGTTGAATCAAATGAGCATGAAAAGGATGTTACCCACGTGGATGAATACGACCAGAGTTTGATCCCTTACTCTGCAATCAAGAGCGAGAATTTTTAATTAGAAACAATGAAGAAAAGACAATAATAGATGCGCAAACCGTGGAGACCCTCTTTGTTTATGACGAGTGCGAATTCGTGATAAAGTATGAAGATGCGAAGAAGGTACGGGTTCCAGTTTCTGGACTCGTTGGCAAGACAATTGCTGTTTTTTTGGCTTGTCTGAACACAATGTAAAGTTCACATGGAATCTTATACAAGTATACAATGAGCTGAAGGAAAGAGATGAAGCTTTTGAGTTTTTTTTAAATCGACGATAAGTATGAAAGTCTCAATGACTTTGAACACCAATACTTGCAGCGCATGTCATGGTCGTGTTTTCCATTTGAAGAAAAAACAACGATCTCGATCCTTCCTCGTTGAAACTTGGGGATGGTTGTCATGTTCACCCAGAAGAAGATGATTGACAATGGAATCTGGGTCTTGAAGAAAGATGCCATTTATGTTGCGGGAATAACGAAGAAAGCCACCAGTTCTGTCGCCGTATCAATAGAGAAGGAAGCCCACATCATACAACAGAAAAAGGCCCCAAATCATCGAAAAGGAAGCCACTCATTGTTTCGTTGAATCAAAGGAGACGTTGTTGTTCATTGAGTCGAAGGGGAGCTACTGATCATCAAAGGGAGATAAAGTCACTAGGATTCATGTTAGAGTGGAAAGCTGATGCATCAATAACAATTTTGAAGTAGTTGGCACGAGACATCAAGACAAGAGCCATTGTTTTAGTTCTAGCTTTTTTTGTTGTTTTAGGTTAGGGGGGTGTTGTGGCAACCCTATCGGCCAAGGCCTGAAATCCCCATGTTGAGTCTAGTCATGTTGAGGATGTAGATGATGACTTAGAATCTGAGTCTGAGGCGTTTGAGCCCGAGTTTGAGCATGAGGATTCAGATGATTCTGTTATATGATTAGATTGTGTAGTCTTTACTATCTAGTCTAGAGTTATTTTTGGACTCTATTGGACATTTAAAGCCTTTTTGTTGATGTATTTTTATTTAGATATGGATTGCACTTAGTACTATTTTGGTTGTATTCACTCTTACTTGTTATATATATGAGAAATTTTCCAAATTTGTGTAATAATGGTTTGGATTTGTTACCAATTGAGTTGCACTAAGTTGGACTTACAAGTGACCTTCCAAAGGATGAACAATTGTTCATAGTTTGAGTTCATAATTCCATTAGGCCATTTCTCGCCCCCCTTTTATTTTTTTATTTTTTCACATGTTCATACCCCACGAGGAATTGTAATAAAATGACTTAGCATGATGAACTTATGTTAAAGGTTTGGATTTCCTAGAACTTAGTCATTAATACATTATTCTAGGGTGTTTTTTCCTTGTTAATTATATATCGTTTTTTCAACGACTTATAATTTTCGAGTTTCTCACTTATATCTCCAAAGACGGAATAATTGTCTTGGTGGTTAGGCCTTGGTAGGTTATTAAAACCTAAGTGTCAATGTATATTACCATGCTAGTCATTGTTTTTGAGTCATATGAACATGCACTAAGTCCCCCTAGATGTTTTTAATGTTTCGGTAATTTTTAATTTTTCCCTAAAAAACAGGCCTGTTTTAATTGTAAAAATTCACTATGGCATAAAAGTGGTACTAGGAAGTGGTTACGACCAAGGTTACTTGGGAGCGGGAAGCGAAATTCTCAGAAGCTTCCGGTTTGGAAGTGTTTTCTATATAATATATATTTTTAATATATTTTGATGCATATATGCCAAAAAATGCTTGTAGAATGTTGACTTAGTCATGGAAAGCATAAAAACATGAAATAAACCATAACATGATAAATCATAATACCATATAACATCATTCATCAACCATTAATGATTCAATCAATTATCATATACTAGTGAATTCGTCAAACATAGGTCCATTATCCATAACATCAAGTTATCAACCTTATAGCTTCATAGTTCAACTTCAAACTTCAAACTTGAATTGCCATGTAATGTTCACAAAATATACCATAATAAACATAAACGAGTCAATGACTCAAGTTCTCGAATCTCAACAGTGCAGAAACTTGAAAGCACTGTAAATAAGAAAAGACAAGAAAAGTAGATTTTATGGATGTTTCCTCTTGCCACGGGAAATTTCTAATTTCTTTTCCCGTGGTCTATGAACAAAGGGAGTAGGATTTTCATCCTTAGTAGCCACCGTTGTTGAGCGGCTTGAGCCATGTCCAAGGCTTGGTCCTGCATGACCCCCCCTCGCTGATGCAGGTGGGGGTTGTGAAGTTGAACCTCTAGGCAAAGATGGTGCATTTGGAAACAAGGAAGCAGATGGTTGTGGCATTGTTGCTGCTACTGCTGCATGGTCATCCTCATTGCCCAAAAGCTCATCCTCCAAGCGCTCTACAGTTAAGGCTCCATCCTCCAAGTTATGCTCCTCCAGATTGTTGTCCCAAGTGACATATGATCTATCGGTTTTGGCTCGCTCACAGTAATGAGTCAACAACCTCAAGTTGTAATGTACATAAACCAAGCTTTCTGCCCGATTTTCATTTAATCGGTTTCTTTTCACCGAGTGGATGAAGCTATAGGTGCTCCAACACCTTTCTGCAGAGGAACTGTTTACCACCTGCGAAAGCACTTTGGTTGCCAATTTATGCAAGCGTGGGCATGATGAGCCATACATGTTCCACCATTCAATAGGAGGCGCCCTATCTCGATCTTTTCTAGCATGCAAAGTACCAAACGAACCAATATCATTGAGGTATTTGCTTAATTCACTACGCAATAAGGCACATTCCTCTTCATCAAGGACCAACTTGTCTATAGCAGCCTTGTACCCAACCTGTACCTCTGGATATGTGTGGGGCTTTCTCCTAACCCCACCCCTAGGTGCTGGTTTGGCCAACCAAGATGGAGAACAATATTTTGGTGTTAATACATATGCTAAGGCATGCAATAGAACGTTGAGATGTTCCCACCTTTTGATCACATGTGTGTGAATATGGTCATACAGGATGGGATCCTTCGATTCAACAATATCTTTAATCTGGCCCAACATGCTATCCATCTGCTCATACACCTCTCCAATTACTGGCTTATCTGTATTTGCAAATCGAATCATGTGATAAATGGGCTTTGTGAACTGCAAAACAAACTTGACACTTGCCCAAAATTGACCATCAAGAACTGTGTCTTCCACATCCTGAAAATCAAGCCTGTCAGATGTGGATGTAACCCTATCTTTCAAGACTTGCCATGATTCACTTGATACCATGCTAGCCAATGCCTCTCTTACCTTCAAAAGGCGCCTGAAGGTGAGGTAATAGCTAGCAAATCTAGTCTTTGCTATCTTTAATAGTTTTAACTTTGAGTGAGTGCAGAAAATGCCATGGGCATTGCTATGGTTGGTAATAAATCTTATCATGTGCTTGCCCTTTTTGTACAGTTCACCAATCCATTTGTATTCATTTTCCTTCAACTTAATAATGTCATGCATCAAAAGGTTCAATGTGTGAAACAAACACTCGGACCAAAATATGTTGAGGTATTTATCTTCAATGATTGCTCCCGCTGCCTTACAATTAGCAGCATTATCTGTTATGACTTGGATGACATTGTATGGACTAATAGTTTCAATGTTTTTGAGTAGGAGTTTTGCAATGTTAATGCCAGTCTTGAATTTATCTGAGTAGTCATGTGCCAAAAGGAAGACTGCACCAGTAGCAGAGACACCAAGAACATTTATCAATGGCTTACCTTTCACATTGGTCCAACCATCTGATACAATTGATACCCCATACTCATTCCAAGCATTTGTGAATTGCCCCAAAGCATTTTGGATCTTGGCTTTTTCCTTGTCAAACCCCACAGTTCTAGCTTTGTCATACCCAGGGCTCTTGTATCCTGCTAGGGCAGTGCAGATGGCCTCTACCATTTCATGCCAATAGGGTGAGCGAAGAACATTGAATGGTATGCCACACGCATAGAGAAACCGATACACTTTTGAATCCACATCATCCCTACCACCTTGATCAAGGAAATCTGATATTGTCTTGCCACGTGATTGCATGGGAGAGAATCCATTGCCTTGGGTGGATGGGCCTCCAGTTCTTGGTGAGCATGAAAGGTCATGGTCATTCGATGATCGTTTTGTTATGTTTTGTGCTTCAAATTCTTCCTTCTTATACATGGCTCTTTGTGTTGATACTGTTACCGACTAGGCTGCACCTAGTTGGACTTTCAGTGAGCCGCCAGTGATGAACAAGATACTTGTTCATATTCAGAGTTCAAAAGTCCTTTCAGGCCTCCATGACCGTTTTATTTTTTGTAACACATGTTCATACCCCCTTGGGGAAATTGTAAAAAATGTCCTAGCATTTAATTTTTTATAAAAGGTTCGGCTTCCCGGACTTAAGCATCAAGCCGACTAGCCCAGAGTGTTTTTTCCCTTGGTTATTATTGGTTGTTGAACAAAGGACTAATAATTTCTGAGTTTTTCACTCACACCTCCAAAGCTGGGGTAGTCATCTTGGTGTTTCGGCCTAGGGAGGTTATTAGAGCCTTCGTGTCGGTGTTTTTCACCATGCTAGGCATTCGAATTGAGTCGTATGGGCATGTACTAGGTCCCCCTAGAGTTTCGTCAATTTCCGCAAAAAATAAATTTTTTTTTCTTCCGTTTTTAAAGCCATTTTTTAATGGTTTAATTAAAAAACTTCATATTGTAATAAAAGTCAGATACTGAGTCCGTTTCTGACGTGGGGACACTTGTTTTCACACCTGGAGCGTCCACTTTACCCATGGGACCACTTTCTACATCAGTCGGGCAGCCAGAGCACCCCGTGAGGCATTATTTGGGCTAAAAGTGCATAAAAAATAGCATTTTAATGCTAAATATGGACAAATTGGCACTAAAGTCAAAATAAAAAAAGTCAAAATCAATTAAAAAATTGATTTGAGTGACATGGCAAGGGTCCCATGTGATTAGCGATTCATACCTCCACTCATTTGAAGTCAAAATTTGATTTTAAAATATGGTTTTGGAAGGTTGTATTAAGAGGGTGACGCGAAGGAATTCGTGAGCATGGGAGTGGCCCCCACCTTATATCCACATCACAATAAAAATGCTTGTTTTATTTTAATAAATCCACTCTACATTGGTTTTATTACAAGCTAGCGATAGATTGGAGTATGGTGACGTCAATTCACCATGGAAAGAGCTCACACGTGAAGTTGTATTGCGCTAGCATGAAGGGTGTGGACCCCCTTTTTCACATCACATTAAAGCATTTTTTTTACGGCTTGGTCATACCACGTATTTATTTGGAGGGGCATAGTGTGGGTGAAACATTCGCGTGGCAAGGTGGGTGACGTCAAACCGTGGAGTGTTGCGCTAGCTTAAAGCTTGAGGTTGTGGACCCACTCAAATACAGCACACGTGAACTTTGGTTTACATTTAATAAAGTTTACCATACATCAAAGCAGTAAATCCAAAGTGAGCTTTGTGTTGGTTCTATCATAGCCGTACATTCGTGTGGGGAGTGATTTATGCGAGTTGGGTGTGTGAAGTGGCTTGATTGGTGGGGAGAGATTGCCTACCTCTTCAGTAAAACTAGTAAATCACCCCACCGATTATGTTGATTGCTTCAGTTCAGTTCAGCTCAACTCAGCTAAACTCTGACTTCATCTTCAGTATTGATGAGGCCCCCCCTGGGTCTCTCTTTTCCTATTTAAGCAGGTCACCTCTCCATTGTTCAGCATCAAAAGGTGGAACCTCTGCTTGTAATATTGTAATAGTTTTCTTGAGTATTGTGAATATAAGGCCTTGGAGGCAATTTCTGTGTGGGATCTATGGATGTTTGGATAGAGTTCACTCTACATTAGAGAGGTAACCTGTATTTGTTTTCATGCTTGCATATGTTTGGGATTAACTTGCTTTCAGAAGGAAATGGTATTTTTGTAAAGATAAAAGGTAATTCTTGTTGGGTTACTCTTTTATTGCAAGTCGAGGAAGACTATTTGATATATGCATGATTTCATGCTTGGATCTACATTGTTGTTGTAGTCTCTTTCGGTTTACATAGGTATTTTTTAATCCCCATTGCTAGTGTTGATAATCTTTTGCATGAAGCTAAAGCTGGAGTATTGATGAGTGAATGTGCTCTACCTTTCCTTTAGTGAAATTGGAAAATAAGCTTTGTCCCTCTGATCTCACCAGGGAAGTTTTTTCTGTCCTTTATTTCTTGCTCTACTCTAGGTTCTTTGACTTTTGATCCACAAATTTCTTAAAATTTTCTTTCGGTTTCAAACGTTTCCATATTAGATCTAGCATCTAAAGTCATATCAAAGGTAGATCTGATGTCTAAAAGTTTCTATTTCTAGTCTGCTTCAAAGGTACATTTAAAATTCTAGATCTAGTTACTTTTCCCTTTTTCCGCAAGTTTAAAAATTTTGAAAATTAAAAAAGCTTGTTGAAAGAGTTTCTGTGCATTTTAAAGTTTGATCTAGCATTTTTGTGCTTGAGATTTGCCTGCCATTCTTCTCAAGAGGCAAGCAAAGATCCTAAGAAGGCAAGCTTTCTAGCTTGCCTCACTTAGTTGTTTCCTTGTTTTTGTAATCAGTTGTTACTTAGATATTTTTTGTAATTTTTTGCATGTTGTCCAAAGACACTTCCAAAGTGTTTTTGGGCATCTTTCACTGACATATGCTTGCTGGTTTTTAGCAGGCCCATCAAAAAAGAGAAGGAAACTCTACCTGAAAGTAGCTTTTTCGAACATCCAGAGCTCCCAGGACGCTTTCCCCTTAGCTGGGCCTATTTCCTTTGCATGTTGTAAGCCTTTGGATTCTAGATAACAAGGACCAAAGAGCATTCTTTGTTGAAGCATTGTAACCGATTAATAAAAACAAGTTTGAGTAGGCTCGGTAGAGCTCGGTCCCCATCCCCCTTGGGGGATTTGTGTCGGTGTTCCTTTTCTGTTTTCTTATATGCTGGTAGCGTAGTTGTCTTTCTTTATCATTTCATGCTTTGTTTGAGTTTTGCAAAAGTAACCTGAATACTTACCCATTGCGCTATACCGAAGTACCATAAGGGAAAAGATTTGAACAATGTAGTAATTAAAAAACAAAAACAATTTTGTTATGCACTGCTAAGTTAAAATAAACCCCCTCGCTTTCACGAGTACAGGTTCGTGGATAAGGGCTTGCCTAAGTACTGAATCTGGAAAGAGACTCCTGGGTTTTATCTTTTTTCTAAATCAGAAAACTTGTTCTAAAACTTTAAAAATAAACCAAGACTCCTTCCCCGTATGCTCTACACCGCTGCAGCTTGTTTGATCAGTTCGCTGTATCAGAAAGGGATACGAGTTACTAGATTTAATAGGAAAATCCACACAAGTAATTTTCTCGAGAACTCGGGAGGTTGCAAAGGGTAATCACTACAGAGTCAGGGGGCTACTCTAAGCAGGTTTATCCTCGCTTTGTTGGACAATTGGTATTACCGCTTTAGCACTCAGTTCGAAGGGACTTGACTTGTTGGGCCAAACCCACAATTTACCCATTCCTTAATCAATTCTTTTAATAATTTAAAATTTACCACCCCAGACACTGCAATACTTTCACTGAGACTACACTAGCAACCCACATTTGCAAGCACTCTTTTCATTTCGGCACTGGTCTATTTTTGTTCTTTTTGCATAAGTTAATCTCACAATGTGTCATTGAATTTTGTGTATTAATTTGAGTTAAAGTGTTGCTAAGGTTAATCTTGTTGGCAGTAATTGGTAATTTTTTAATTCCATCCATTCCATATTAAAACTCGTAGAATTAATTATTTTTCTCGTAGAGTAAAAACCCTAGATTTTACTTTTCATTAGGGTCCACCCCCCTTGGCTTCGCTAGGAGGTGGCCTAGATGGAGGAGCTGAGTATCAGGTGACAACACTTGGCTTGAGCTTGCCCCCAAGGTTGCACCCAGTGGCTTGAATATTTCTGCCACATTACCTGAGGTGCGAATTAGGCGGCAACATTTTGGCGCCGTTGCCGGGGATAAATCTTTCTATTCTGGGAATACAACTTTTTGAGTTTTCATTCTTGTTTTCGCTTTGTTTGATGAATGTTATAGTTTAATCAACTTACTCAAGTCATCTGGCGACTCCACTACCTTTAATTTTACCAAGGCGTTCTACAAGAAGAAACTCTAAAGGCTTGCTTCAGTTCATTCCTGAGCCTGAAAAGGTTTACCATAGGAGGAAAAGCAATCTAGCTTCTCGTAAGATCCTTGACGATCTTTCATCTGAGTCAATCTTAGATATTCACCTTTTATTTGTTGATACTTCTCAATCAAATAATTCACATAGTACCATGGATACTTTATTTAAACCTTTGGATTATTCTGCCGTAATTGGGCAGCCTCATATCATCCCAGATAAAGCCATTGAGAAGGTTCCATCTTTTTATGGAAACGATGCTATAACTGCTAAGTCTCATTTGTTGGCTTTTTCGCAGTGCTACAATAAATGGTCACAACGTCAACCATGAAGATGTAAAGATGAGGTTGTTTGCCTTATCTTTTGAAGCTGATGCCTTTGAATGGTTCACCTCCCTGAATGACGATGGTATCAAGACCTTCCTGGAATTTGAAACTGCTTTCAATAAAAGATGGGGGATAAAAAAGAGAAAAGGCACCATTTGGCTGCCTTAACAAACACTAAAAAGAAGGAAAACGAAACCATAGAAGAGTTCAATAAAAAGTTCAGAGATATGGTGGGCAGATGTTAAACCATCAGATACCTCAATTCTCATATATTACACAGAAGCATTCGAGGGAGAAATGAGGTACCAACTTAGAGACAAAGAACCTGACAACCTGAAGAAAGCCATGGAAATAGCTGAGAAGATTGACAGAAACATGCAATTTGCAGGAACGTCTAACATTCTAGGATTTGTTAGAGGCACCACTTCATCTTCCAAAACTCAGGATACCAGAGGAAAAACAGTAGAGCCTGAAGGAAAAGATGAAGGCAAGGAATCAATGAAAGAAGTAGCTGACATGATGAAACAAATGATGATAAATTGTACTTCCTAGATGAATGCTATGCAAAATAGGATAAACAACATGGAAAAAGCACAGGTTTCTCAAAATCATAAAAATTTCCAGCCTAGACAAAACCAGGAGTGGAAAAAGAAGTATCCTCCTTATGAGCAGAGACCTCCAAATCAACTTGAAACAAACAACATGGTGAGTGATGAGGTTCCTCCCTATTGTCGGCCTTGTGATGAACTTCATGAAGAATCTACTTGTCCAAAATTCTGCTACATTATGGAACATGAACAAATGGAAATGAATAACTTTGTAGGACATTCTAGAGGTCATGACTATATAAACAATGTAGGGAAAGTTCATCATATTTCAAAAGAAAAATGGAAGCAAGCCAAGGACTACAGTTAGGAAAAGGATAATGCTACTAAGATTTTTGGCGAAAAGCCTTCACCTGAACAGATTATGGAGAGGTACAAAGGGGTGGTTTATCAGAAGAAGAAAAACATGATCCCAACCAAGTCAAGTTAACATCTGCCAAAGGTAAAAACTCCTCCTCCTCTAGATCTTAACATTGATTTGGGTAATTGGTTGTCAAGTGCTAAGATTTTTGTCCCTGTAATTGAGATCCTCAAAATTCCAAGTCAAAGAGATATTTTTATGAAAACCTTAGCAGAACCTAAGGAAAATATAGTTGAAAAATCTGAGGAAACAACTATTGAGAAGCCTAAAGAGAAACTGGTCAACTCAAAAGAAAATGAGAAGGATAAACCTAAAGAAATTTTTTCCAAGAAGCTGAGTAACTTCAATGAAGATGTCCCCATTATCTTGCATAGTAGGGATCCTAATAAAGAAGATCATCCTGCCTTCTACATTTCTTTGATTGCAAAGAACAAATTGTTGCACAATTGCATGCTTGATTCAGGTGTGTCATCAAACATCATGACTAGAAAAGTCATGGAACAAATGGGCTTAACTATCTCAAGGCCTTACCAGAATGTATGCGCCACGGATTCAAGAGAAATCGATGTCGTGGGTATAATTCTAAATTTTCCAGTCAAACTAGCAGCATACCCTGACATAGTAGTCATAGATGTTCCTGACAGATGGGGAATGTTGTTGTCGAGAAAATGGGTTGCATCTTTGGGAGGATCTATTCAAATGGACTGGACTTATGCCATGATTCCTGCTTCTGAAGATGCACATATCAAGTTATATAGAGAAAAGGAAAGAAAGTATCATGTAGAAGATCCTGATGAGCCAGATAATGAGTATATTTGTGAGACAGATAACCTAGGAAACCATGCTATCTATGCCAATTATCTTATACCCATCAGAGAAAAGGCTAATGATGAGGAGTATGATGAGCTATGGAGAATGAGTTTTGATGGAGCCTTTTCCAAAACTGGAGCCGGTATAGTCTTAACTTCACCTTCAAACAAGAAATTCAATTTTGCTTACAGACTTGAATTTGATGCTTCCAATAATGTGGCGGAGTATGAAGCACTAGTCTTAGGACTTGAGATTGCTAAAGATATGGGTATCAGAGTGTTATCAAAGGTGATTCAGATCTAATTATTTCCCAAGTTAAGAAAAATTTAGCATGTAAAAGTGAAAGGCTTAAAAAGTATTGAAATACAGTTTGGGCCATCATGGTGTATTTCAGTGCATTAGACCTTATAGCGGTTCCTCGCGTGGAAAATAGTGAGGCAGATAGACTTGTAGTTGCAGCTTCGACATTAGAGTTCATAGAGGAATTAGTAAAAGGAGATGGAAAATTTGAAATAAATTTTAGGCCTTCAATCCTTGATAACCTTGATTATTTGCAAGTTTTTCAAGATGACGATTAGATCATAAAGTTTATTAACAATATGCATGAATTTGCCTATTGTCAGATCAACTATCAGGATGAGCAAAGTTCTCATGTTGAACAAGAGGATCAGCCAAGAAACCCTATTCCCATGAATGTTATTGAATGGGAGCACACTTTTGATAGACAGGATAGAGATAAAAAGAAAGAAGCAATAAAGTTGGATGACTACATAGAAATAAACATTGGTACTGATGAAGAACCAAGATATATAAAAATTGAAAAAAGGTACTTTTGATAAAGAAAGAAAAGATTTAATAGAGTTGGTAAAGGAGTACAGGGATGTGTTTGCTTTTACATATGATGAGTTAAAAGCCTATCGAGATGACGTATTCCAACATACTATCCCCCTAAGGTTAGAAGCTAAACCTTTTCGGCAAAAACTTAGAAGAATAAATCCCAAGTTGGCCTCCATGGTCCAGAAAGAACTACAGAAAATGTTGGCAGCTGGCATCATTGCACCTACCAGACATTCATCATGGTGCTCAAACTTGGTTGTGGTAAGAAAAAAGAATGGGCAGTTGAGGATATGCATCGATTTTCGAAACTTGAATATTTCATGCATAAAGGACAATTACCCTCTACCTGATATGGAAACATTACTACAAAGAGTAACTGGATCTGGTATAATGTCCATTCTAGATGGTTTCTCAGGATATAACCAGGTGCTAGTAAAACAGGAGGATTGACACAAAACCACCTTCACCTCGCCTTGGGGAACATTTGAGTATTTAAGGATGCCTTTTGGTCTTTTGAATGCAGGTGCAACATTCCAAAGAGCCATGGATTATGCTCTCAATGAGTTAATTGGGAAAATTATAGAAATCTACCAGGATGACCTTACTGTTTTTTCAAAAGAAAGATCTGACCATGTATCTCATCTCAGAAAAGTGTTTGAGAGATGCAGAAAGTTTGGCATATCATTGAACCCAGCTAAGTCAACACTTGGAGTTGATAAGGGTAGGTTGCTTGGACACATCATTTCCAAAGATGGGGTCAAAATTGACCTAGAGAGAGTAGAATCTACAAAGAAAGTTTCCTTACCCCATAACAAGAACGCCCTACAGTCCTTCAATGGCTAGATCAACTTTATAAGGAGATTCATACCAAACTTAGTAGAATTGATGAAACCTATGCAGAAGCTACTAAAGAAAGATGCTAAGTTTGAATGGGATAAAGAAGGTACAGAAGCTTTTGCATCCATAAAAGACTGCATCTCTAGGTCTCCTGTTTTGATAAGTCCTGATTACTCCAAAGTGGTTGGCTATGTCCCTCATTCAGCAGTGAAGGATATCTTGTCTCAGCAAGATTGCCTTGGTATAAGGGGAAAGTGGGTATCAAAGATCTAGGAATATGACTTGGAGATCAAACCCACTAAATTAATCAAGGGGCAGGGACTTGCCAAGATGATGACAAAGGGAAATGAACATGCCTTAGGTATGGTCTGTCAGAACAATTCACCAGCATCATCCATTTCAACTGGAATTCAACATCTTCAACAACAACAGTGGTATGCAGACATTATATTCTACCTCCTCAACTTAACATGTCCCGATCATCTAATGGGCCACAAGAGAAGATCTCTAAGATTGCAAGCCACTAAGTACTGCCTCACCCAAGAGGGATTGGGTTGGAAAAACCCGGATGGTCTCATACTTAGGTGTGTGGATGAAAAAGAATCTCGAAGACTCTTGGAGGAGTTTCATTCAGGATTTTGTGGTAGCTACTTTGCAGCCAAAACCACAGCTCACAATATCCTTAGAGCCGGATACTATTGGGCCACTTTATTTACTGATGTGCACAAGTATGTTAGGAATTGCCAGAAATGTCAACTGTTCACAGGAAAACAAAAGCTTGCTGCATTACCCCTAAAGCCGGTAGTAATCCAGGCCCCTTTTCAACAATGGGGTCTTGATTTCATTGGGAAATTTAAAGACAATTCAAGTAATTGTTATACTTGGATTTTAACAGCGACAGATTATTTTACCAAGTGGGTAGAGGCCATACCTACTAAAGCAACAACTGAAAAAGTGGTTATGGACTTCATGGAGGACAAAATCATCACTAGATTTGGGGTTCTTGCTAAGATAACCACAGATAATGCCAAAGCTTTCAGTTCAGTAGCAATGTCTTCATTTTGCTTTAAATATGGCATCATCCTATCCCATTCCTCAAATTACTATCACTAGGGAAATGGTTTGGCCGAGTCGAGCAATAAAAACTTGATGACCATCGTAAAAAAAATTGTTGGTGACAACAAGAAGGCATGGGATAGTAAAATCAAGTTTGCACTTTGGGCGGATAGAATTACTAAGAAAAGTGCAACAGGAAAATCTCTTTTCGAGTTGGTTTATGGCGTGAATGTGACTTTGCCTATTCACCTTCAATTACCAGTGTATCAGACTCTGCAAGATTCAAGTTCAGATTAGGATGACTTTCAGAGTAGAATAAATGAGCTGATAGAGTTGGATGAGGTCAGAAGAAGGGTTGTTGTTCAGAGTATTAAAAATCAGGATAAGGTTAAGAGAAATTTTGACAAATCATCCAAACCAAGGGTTTTTCAGAAAGGAGACACGATGTTACTTTGGGACAAACAGAGAGAAAAGCCAGGAAAGCACGGAAAATTTGACAGTTTATGGATGGGCCCTTACATTATTCATGATGTGGCGGGTGACAACTCTTTTTATCTCAGTGACATGGATGGGGAAAAGCAAAGTCTGCCTGTCAACGGACAGATTCTGAAACTGTTTTTCAGTGAAAATATTTGATGCCCATGGGGGCATCTTTGTATCATCACTCTCTAAACCTCTCTTTGCATTTTATTTATTAGCTTAGTTCATTTTCTGTATATTACTTTGTACATTATTTTCTGTATATTAGTTGTTAAAATCATTTTTGTATCATATACTGCCGCTTATTTTGTTTCATTTGGTTATCTATATACATGTGACTAACTTATCCTAGTTTTTATGCAGGAACCAGAGATTCTAGGTTTCTCGTATGATCGATTTCCACGAAGTTCAGATCAATCACACGCCCCACAGTTGGAGCCAGATGTTATCGACTAGGCTGCACCTAGTTGGACTTTCAGTGAGCCGCCAGTGATGAACAAGATACTTGTTCATATTCAGAGTTCATAAGTCCTTTTAGGCCTCCATGACTGTTTTATTTTTTGTAACACATGTTTATACCCCCTTGGGGAAATTGTAAAAAATGTCCCAGCATTTAATTTTTTATAAAAGGCTCGGCTTCCCGGACTTGAGCATCAAGCCGACTAGCCTAGAGTGTTTTTCCCCTTGGTTATTATTGGTTGTTGAACAAACGACTAATAATTTCTGAGCTTTTCACTCACACCTCCAAAGCTGGGGTTGTCATCTTGGTGTTTCGGCCTAGGGAGGTTATTAGAGCCTTCGTGTCGGTGTTTTTCACCATGCTAGGCATTCGAATTGAGTCGTATGGGCATGTACTAGGTCCCCCTAGAGTTTCGTCAATTTGCGCAAAAAATAATTTTTTTTTCGTTTTTTAAGCCATTTTTTAATGGTTTAATTAAAAAACTTCAGATTGTAATAAAAGTCAGATACGAAGTCTGTTTCTGACGTGTGGACACCCGTTTTCACACCTGGAGTGTCCACTTTACCCATGGGACCACTTTCTACATCAGTCGGGCAGCTAGAGCACCCCGTGAGGCATTATTTGGGCTAAAAGTGCATAAAAATAGCATTTTAATGCTAAATCTAGACAAATTGGCACTAAAGTCAAAATAAAAAAAAAGTCAAAATCAAGTAAAAAATTAATTTGAGTGACATGGCAAGGGTCCCATGTGACTAGCGATTCATACCTTCACTCATTTGAATTCAAAATTTGATTTTAAAATATGGTTTTGGAAGGTTGTATTAAGAGGGTGACGTGAAGGAATTCGTGATCATGGGAGTGGCCCCCACCTTATATCCACATCACAATAAAAATGCTTGTTTTATTTTAATAAATCCACTCTACATTGGTTTTATTACAAGCTAGTGATGGATTGGAGTATGGTGACGTCAATTCACCATGGAAAGAGCTCAGATGTGAAGTTGTATTAGTACTTGAGTTGTATGCTAAATTTGTTATGCTTTAATTGATTAATCTAGCATATTTGGCATAAGTTTGTTGGTTGTTTTGCAACATTTGATGAACATGTAAAGAGAAGTGTTGGCGAATTTTTTGACAGATTAAGCCATCTGGTAGCCCTCCTTTTATATCTTTCTGTCAGGATTTTTTAAAGCCTCCATACTTGTAAACTTGTAGTGCTTGACCTATAAAAGACCACAAGTATTCTTCATTGTAATTATTATAATAAAGAGATCAAGTGGGAAGCCAAGTGCCCACACCTCATCCCCCTTGGGGGGAATCTGTGTCATCTCCTTTTTGTGGTTTAATTGTTAGAGCAACGGTTTCTCCTTTTTAGTTATTTTTCATTTTTACTTCTACTTGCTTTTAAAAATAACAAATTTGACTGTGTATTCTTGAAGTCCCTGAAAAGGGAAACAGGATTATCAATATTGTGATTTTTCTAAACAAAATGCTTGATTAACTTTTAAAATAAACCAAGGCTTTAGTCCTGGTATGCTCTATGCTCTTGTGAACCAAGCCTTTGGATGGAACGATAGGACAATCAGAAAGGGATTAGAGTGACTAGCTGAATAGGACAATCCGCATAAAACTAATCTTTAAGAACTCGGGAGGTCGCAAAGAGTGAATACCACAGAGTCAAGGGGCTACTCTAAGCAGGTTATGCCTTGCCCCATTGGACACCTTGGTAAAGTTGCTTTAGCGCTTAGTCTAAGAAGGTGAGTCTTAGTGGGCCAAATCAATAATCAACCCACTTAGTAATCCACTCATTAATAAGTTAAAACTGACCAAGGAGACAACTGCAATACTTTCACGTCACAACAACACTATCCGATTCCATTAGCACACATCTATTTGCATCAATCACGCATTTACTTTTTTCTATCTAAGTTAATTTATGTGTGAATGGAATGTTTCTTTAAATTTACATGTTGTTGATCTAAATTATTTGCATTAGTATTTGTTTCAGTAATCATTTCATCTTAACTCCTAGAATAATTTTACTTCATAGATTAACAACCTTAGATTATTTTCATAGCGACCACACCCCTTGGCTTTGCTAAGAGAAAGATTAGATGGATGAGTCAAGATCAAGTGACAACACTGGACTCTTACTTACCCCCTAGGTTGCACCCAGTGGCTTGAAGATTTTTTCCATGTGACATGAATTGCGAAATAGGCGGCAACATTTTGGTGCTGGTGCTGGGGATAAATATTTTCATTCCCAGAATACGAGTTTTCTTTTTGCTTTTTGCTATGTTTGATGTATGTAGTGATTTTGTAATTTTTACTGAAATCATTTGGTGACTCCACTATTTTTAAGTTTACCAAGGCATTCTACAAGAAGAAACCCTGAAGGCTTGCTTCAGTTTGTTCCTGAACGTCAACGGGTTTACTATAGGAGGAAAAACAAGTTAGCTTCTGGTAAGATCCTTGAAGATCTTGGACCCAAGGCAAGTTTTGATATTCACATTCTATTTGACAGTAATTTGCAAGTTAATAATACTCGTGTCGAAATGGGTGACTTTTTTAAGCTATTGGATCTTACTAGTATAGTAGGTCAACCTCACCCAATTCCTGAAGAGGCTATTGAAAAACTGCCCTCCTTACATTGTAATAATGCTATAGCTGCAAAGTCTCACCTGTTGTCTTTTTCTAAGTGTTACAATAAACGGTGCATCAATGCTAATCACGAAGATGTCAAGATGAGGCTCCTGTCTCTTGAAGCTGATTTCTTTGAATGGTTCACCATTCTAGATGATAATAGTTGCAAAACTTACAAAGAGCTTGAAACAACCTTCAACACTAGATGGGGTGACAAGAAAGAGAATCGGTATATGTTGGCTGCCTTAACTAATACCAAGAAAAATGAGAACGAAATAGTGGAGGAGTTCAATAAGAAATTTAATGAAATGGTTGCTAGGCTCCATACACATATCAAACCTCCTGATGCTTCAATTCTCATATATTACATTGAGGCATTTGAGGGAGAAATGAGGTATCAACTTAGAGACAAGGAGCCTACAACTCTTAAGAAAGCCATGGAAATAGCTGAGAAGACAGACAAAAACATGCAATCTTCTGGTAAATCAAACATTCTTGGTTTCACTAGAGGCAACACTTCTCTACATAAGCAACATGACAACAAGGGAAAGGCAATTGAACCTAAGAGCAAAGATCAAACTAGAGATTCCATCAAGGAGATGACTCAAATGATGAAACAAATGAGGTAAATCATACTTCCCAGATGAAAACAATGCAAAATAGATTGAATGCCATGGAGAAGGTTGATGTTGCTCAAAATCAAAGAAGTTTTCAACCAAGGCCGAACTCTGAATGGAAAAAGAAGTATCCTCCCCAAGATCAGAGACCTCCAAATCGACTTGAAACAAATAACATGGCGACGGATAATATTCCTCCATATCATCGACGTTGTGAGGATTTCCATGAAGTATCTACTTGTCCAAAATTTTGTTATATAGTAGAACAAGAGCATTTAGAGGCAAGCAATTTCATGGGCTGCCCAAGATATCTTGATTATATAAATGTTGTAGGCCATACCCATCCTATTTCTAAAGAAAAGTGGAAGCAAGCAAGAGAGTATAGTTAGGAGAAGGATAAGGAAACTAAGATATTTTGTGAAAAGCCCACACCTGAGCAGATTATGGAGAAGTATTAAGGTATCGCCTATTCAAGAAAGAAGAATGTGATCCCAACTAAGTTAGATAAGCACATGCCTAAGGTAATTGTTCCTCCTCCATTAGATCTAAATATTGATTTGGGTAACTGGTTATCAAGTGTTATAATTCTCGTGCTTGTAATTGAAATCCTTAAGATTCCGAGACAAAGAGTCAGATAAGCACATGCCCAAGGTAATTGATCCTCCTCCATTAGATCTAAATATTGATTTGGGTAACTGATTATCAAGTGTTAAAATTCTCGTGCTTGTAATTGAAATCCTTAAGATTCCTAGTCAAAGAGATATTTTGACTAAAACCTTGGAAGAACCTAAGGAGAGAACCTTTGATAAAATTAAGGAAAATGTGATGCGAAAACAAATGAGAAAGTTGTTGAGAGGGAAAAATAAATAGTTGCAGACAAGCCTAAGGAAAGTACCTCTGAAGATCACAAAAATTTCAATGAAGATACTCCAATTATCTTGCATTGTATGGATCCTAATAAAGAAGATCATCCTCCTTTCTATCTGTCTTTAATTACCAATGACATGTTGCTACATAACTGCATGCATTAGAGGAAATTTCAAGTCAAAATGGGCCTCCTAAAAAAAACTAATAAAATAATATTTATTAATTTTGGAGGAAGAAAAGAAAAAAAACTACTTTTTGTTTGTATTTTCGACATATCTCTCCGTGTTTTTACTCAAGTTTCGATCGGGAGAGCTCGTTGGATGCGGAATTAAATTCCGCATCCAAATGTCATCATCACGTATTTTCAGGTATTTCTTGTTTTTGGGGTAGTGGGGTCCGTCAAACGTATGCCGAGTGGGTCCTCGTTGGATGCGGAATTTAATTCCGCATCCAACGAGTTCTCCCGATCGAAATTTGAGTAAAAACACGGGGAGATATGTCGAAAATACAAACAAAAAAAAGTAGTTTTTTTATGATACCTATCCCCAAATTTATATTAAAAAATTGTTTAAGACCTATACGATATTTCAAATTTAAAGCAATTTCATTGGCTAACACATGATGACATGGAATTTGAATTAGAGTTAAAAGGCCCATTTTGAGTTGAAATTTCCTCTAATGCTTGATTCAGGAGCATCATCCAACATCATGACTAAAAAGGTCATGGAACAAATGAATATAAAAGTCACAAGTCCTTATCAAAACGTATGTCCCATGGATTATAGAGAAATTGATGTTGTGGGGATAATCTTAAATTTGCAAATCAAACTAGCTACTTACCTTGATATACGTTTAACAATGGATGTAGTAGTCATTGGTGTGTTAGATAGATGGGGAATGTTGTTGTTAAGGAAACGGGCTGCATCTTTAGGAGGATGCATTCAAATGGACATCATGACCTATGCCATGATTCCTGCTTCAGAAGATGCTCATGTCAGATTATATAGAGAGAAGGAAAGGAAAAATCATCTAGAAGATCCAAATAAGCCAAATAATGAGTATGTCTATCATATGGATAACATGGGTAAGTATGCCATTTATCAAATTTCCTTGCACCCATCAAAGAAAAAGTTGAAGATGAAAAGCGTGATAAGGTATGCAGAATGAGTTTTGATGGGACATACTCCAAAGTCAGAAAAGGGGTTGGTGTGGTCATAACTTCACCTTCCAATCAGAAATTCAATTTTGCTTTCAAACTTGAGTTTGATGCATCCAATAATGTAGCCAAGTATGAATCACTTTTGCTATGGCTTGAAATTGCTAAAGATATGGGAATAAAAATAAAAATAAAAATGAAACAAAGCATCATAATATCATATTCAAGAATCAATACGAAAGAGTTGTAAGATCATAAAATGTAATCAACAAATGTTCAAACTTCAAAGGTAGGTTCAACTTTCAAGATTCAAATGTCAAACTTTCAAAGTTCAAAGTAGGCCATAATGTTTACAAAATAGGCCATAATAAACATGAAATACAAAGTACTATGATACTATCTACTAAGTTTTCCTCTTGCCACGAGAAACTTCCAATTTTTTTTCTCGTGTTCTAGGTGGAATAGGAGCTCCTGGAAGTGATCGTGGAACATGAGAAGAAGATGAATGGCCCCCATGGATTACGGGACGTTGTGAAACTAAAGACAAAACTTCTACATTTGGAAACCTGTTGGTGGTTGGGGGTGGCATCTCTGATGTATGAGTTGGATCACCATCATGATCAACCAATAGTTTAGCCTCTAAGCACTCTAATGCAATGGTTCCATCCTCCACATTAGCCTCCTCTGGATTGTTGTTTCAAGTAAAAAATGTTCTATCATTCTTGGCTGCTTCACAATAATGGGACAATGCTTATCAGATGCGCTTGTAGCTCTATCTTTCAATCCCTGCCATGAATCACTTGAGACCATACTAGACAATGCCTCTCTTACCTTCGAAAGCCTCCTAAAGGTGAGGTAGTAGCTAGCAAATCTAGTCTTCACAATCTTCAGTAGCTCCAACCTAGAATGATTGCGAAAAATGTGGTGGGCCGTGCTATGATTGGTAATAAATTTTATCATTTTCTTACCTTTCTTGTACAAGGCACCAATCCATCGGTAACTAGGGTCCTTCATTTTAACAATATCATGCATCAAAAGGTTGAATGTGTGAACAAACACCCTCGTGAAAATATGTTCGGATACTTATCCTCAATGATTGCTCCTGTTGCCTTACAATTAGCAGCATTATCAATGATGACTTGAATGACATTGTATGGCCCAATCTTTTGAATGGTTTCAAGTAAAGGTTGTGTAATATTAATACCAGTCTTGTAGTGATGTGAGTAGTCATGAGTTGTTAGGAAGACCGCACCACTAACAGGCATACCAAGAATAGTTATCAATGGCTTGCCTTTAACATTTGTCCACTCATTAGATACAATGGATACCCCATAGTTGGACCAATCATTTGTAAACTTTCCAAGAGCACTATTGATTTCGGCTCTTTCCCTGTCAAGTCCCATGGCTGTAGCTTTGTCATACCCAGGGCTCCTGTATCCTTTAGGGGCACCATTGATGGCTTGTACCATTTCATGCCTATAGGGTGAGCGAAGAACATTGAATGCAACACCACATGCATAGAGAAACCTGTAAACTTTTGAATCCACATCATCTTTGCAACCAAGGTCAAGGAAATTTGTTAATGTTTTTCGCATAGGCGAGAATCCACTACCATGCGTGGATGATGATCCAGATCCACTACCAAACATTCTCTGTGGGGATTCAAATTCAACCCTTGATCTCTTGGAATTGTTTTAAGCGACCTATTTTTCCATCTTGTATTTCTTTCTTTCTTTTGCTGACACTTTGTCACAGGTTTCGACTCCAGTAGGCTTACCTTGATCACATGGCAAAATCCCACACAAATGCTTTCTCACACGAGTATATGAACCTATGTAAGTTTTATTACAGTGGAGGTGTTATCACACATATAGTAGCCGGGCTACCATATTCTATTTTTAGATTCCAGTATACTTTTTCAGCTGGTTCCCTTACATATGAGATGCTGAGATGAGCATCTATGATGGATCACTATTTGATGGACTATAGTACTTTCCCACGCCATGACTAAGTCTCAGGACACTTAGATTTGAGGACTAATGTAGCCATTTAGCCATTTACAGAGCAGTCAATATTGCCCAGAGTTGCAGCAGCAGGTTCTCAGTGGACAGATGTTGTTTCGGATTGGCTATTTACAGGTATATGACTCGGCAGGTATTATCTTGTGTTATGATTATTATTGCTTTTATACTCATTCTTGTGACATGTCTTAGCCAGTGTAGTCAGACTCTTTGAATACTCGCGAGTCTTGCCGAGTCGTGTCGAGCGACCACCGAGACGAGTACTCATGACATACTCGCAGGGTAAACTTGCCGCTCGCCGAATTCGTCATTTACTCGCAGCATTCATCATTTACTCGCTGAACTCGTCACTTATTCGCGAGTCTGTTGATTGTTTGACCGTCGCTTTTGTGTTTTGGAGGGAACGCGAGGAGGGAATAAGCCCCCGAAACAAAACTGCTCTCCCCTGTAATCTCATTGAATAGTTTGGCTTCCCCCAAGTTGTTCTTATTTTCCCCACTAGCTATCATCAATTTATCAGTTGTCTGTGTGTTTGGAATTTTGGAGTGTGCGCACACCAAGGATGTGACTGGTCTAAGCATTTTCAATTTTTAATTTTTTTCATTGAACTTCTATACTTTGGATTTTATAAATGTAAGGTGATGACGTTGCCATTTCAAGAAATTTATAAATGTAGTTTGGTTGAAGAATGTGATTGCTTGTGGTTAGGATAGGATGATGATAGTGTATTTTTTACAATTTGCTTTTTCATTTTTTAGTATTTTTAAAAATTGTTAATTAATGAAATTTTCTTATTATATATTTTTTAATAATTTTATGGTTTTTATAATTTGTAATTAATAATTTAAGTTTGTGATTTCAAGTGAGAAAACGCTTCTCGTTAAAATGCATTGCTATGTCTTTTTATCAATTTTTTAAATTGTTATTTGCTTATATATTAAATTTTAATTTTTAATATATATGTTTATATATTATTTTTTAAGTTACTATTTTTTTTATTTTTTTTCATATTTGCTGAGTCTTTGCCGAGTCTTATCCGAGTCTGCCGAGTCCCAAGCCAGCCGAGTATTTGCCGAGTCCGAGTCTGACTACACTGGTCTTAGCATTTAGTGTCATGATCTGGCGATCATATAAATATGTGGACCTGGATGTATTAATATTATGTATGTATGTCCCTACTTAGACCAAAAATTCTTGACCCATACTCATTGGTTTTGCCCTCCTCAGGGAGAATAAAGGTGATTATTCCCACCATACTTTGGCTTGCTAGTGTTGGTCTCATTGTTCACTATCTTCACCCATCCATTACTTTCCAGTTATGTTTATAACCCGACCTACTACTTGACTAATGGCATGGAGGACTTTCTCCCACTATAGCCTCTTTGTTGGATAAGCTTCCTTGTTTATTTTTGTCTCGGCTCTGAGTTGCCTAGGTTGTGTTGGCTAAACCTGAAACAAATAGCGCTGCCATCAATACAATGTATATGGAAATGAAATGATTATCTTGTTGAAAAGCCCATTCATGAAAAGAAGTGTTTCTGAACATACATGAATGCGAGGCAAGCCTAATGAAATTGGCTTTGAAGTGTTAATGTGAAATATAAAACCCATGTAACAAGTGTTTTTAAACATGCATGGAGCATGAACCCTTAATAAATAAAAATCCGTACAACAAATGCATGGATCAAGGCTATGGAAACTAGAAGGCCCAAAAAACAATGGTTATTAAAAGTTATATCTAAAGATTGCTGACCTCAGTTGTATTTGATTTTTATTGTGAGCATTTGTCAAGGTGAATAAGCACCTCTGAACGTAACTTACCCATTTGTGAGACACTGCCATCCCCTGTGTTGTTGCTTGTCCGACATATGCTAGAGTGAGTATCCCCTTTTCATATCCAAAGTGTCACCGTGTCAAGTTAGTAGTCACCCTTTAACCTAGCCTTTTGATCTTTAGCCTTCATCCTTCACTAGCAAATTGATTAGAACTACGAAGTGAGTATGGTCTTGAAAGTCTGGTCTGAGCCATAATTAATAATTAACAAAACTCTATATATTTGGTTGGTATATCGCCACTGAAATGATTACTACTTGTTATCATTGTTACTTGAATGATTTGTAGAGCCCGTCTTAACCTCTAAACACTTATAGCAGATTGATGTTAGCCTGGGTCATATTATTGATTATTTGATCATTTATAGATTATTATTATTTTATCTGTCTAGGCATATTAGATATTGTACATGATCATGCAGATATCTGTAGGGTGTATGAGTATGCACCTTAGATGGATTTGGGCTCCTTGAGTCCAATGCAACAGTTTGTTTTTAGTTCCGGGCAGTTACAGTGGTGATTTGTCTGATTATACCATTATGGTGCAGTTTTGCCATGTTAAATGGCCTGTCAGAGCAGAAGGATGATTTGATTGGTTCAGCTAGGGCACTGTATGAGGAGGGGGTGGTCTAGCCACTTGTGTTTACCATTATACCCCTCTCCCAGAGAGCTTGGTGGGCTTAGTTGGACAACATAGGCACTATAGGGTGGTAGTTTGGGTAGGTTCACAGTTCCCGAGGCAGATTAAAAATGGTGAAAATGGCTACTGAGGAATTCGATTTGGGCTACTGAGGCATGCAAATGGCATGGGATGAGTTTTGATGATGAGTACAATGTGTTCCGCCCCTTCTCCAGCAATTGCAGCATTCAGGAGGACCTACACCCATCTCTCTGACATATTTTATGATTTTATGGCTTTTGGAGGCTCACAATTTTCTTTGAGGGGCATAATTTTGCACTTCAAGTTATATTTTATTCATATTGTGCCATGGGGACACACTAGGGGTGTTAGACACTAACCCCTAGACCCACCATGAGCTTTATTCATATTTATTTTGTCATAATGAGTGGGATCCCCTCTCCTAGAGCGATTTGGTCCATTGATGTGTTATATTATTATATTGATCCATGTACTTTATGTTGAGCTCATCTCAACCATTGATTAGAACATTTTGTTCTTTTAATCTTAACCATCCATTCAAAAGGTGGTTAGGATTTTGGTATCTCTCCATCTTATTTAAAGGAGAGAGCTTCTCATTGTAAAGGGGTCTTTGGCTCTTGGAATCTTGATAATAGAAAAACTCTTTTGTAGAAATTCTTGGTTCTTTTTCGCATTTGGTGTTTTTCGATGGTGATTGGAAAGTCTATTGCATCCTAGCATTTGAGTATTTGTGGTGAGATCTATATTTTTCGTGGAATCTTTGTCATTGTCTACAAGAGGGCGACTTCACTTGGGCGTTTTTGCAGGGCTTATTCAACTCTCTTACTTGGCATTGCTTGTATCAGAGGGTTATCATTAGTGTCATTGTGATCTATGGTTTCATCTTGTTATTTCTTCTGTAGCATTTGTCCATTTCTCTTGATGCATCAAATTTGATATTGTTGACGTTTGTTGTGCATGAGGGAGAGCGCATTGGCTTCCTTGGGCAAATCGATTTGCATAGGATACTCATCCAAATCTTCTGAAATTGATCAGGAAGGCGTAGATCATCATCATCAAGGCATCTACAAGGTTATCCAGGTAAGATCCACAGGTTAGTTCTTCTTTTCTTGGTTCTTGTTATCACATATATAGTAGCCAGGCTACCATATTCTATTTTTCATATTCCAGTACACTTTGTTTAGCTAATTCCCTTACATATGAGATGCTGAGAAGAGCATCTATGATGGATCACTATTGGATGATGGACTATAATACTTTCCCATGCCATAACTGAGTCCCAAGGCCCTCAGATTTGAGGATTGATGTAGCCATTTACAGAGCAGTTAGTGTTGCCCAGAGTTGCAGCAGCAGCTTCTTAGTGGACAGATGTTGGTTCAGATAGGTTATTTACATGTATATGACTCAACAGATATTACATGTATTATGATTGGTTATTTACATGTTATACTCATTCTTGTGACATGTCTTAGCATTTAGTGTCATAATCTGGCGATCATATAAATATGTGGACCTGGTTGTATTGATGATATGTATGTATGTCCCTACTTAGACCTAGAATTTCTTGACTCATACTCATTGGTTTTGCCCTCCTTAGGGAGAATAGAGGTGATCATTCCCACCATACTTTGGCTTGCTAGTGTTAGTCTCATTTTTCACTATCTCCACCCATTCATTACCTTCCAGATATGTTTATATCCCGACCTACTACTTGACTTGTGGCATGGAGGACCTTTCCCCACTGTAGCCTCTTTGTTGGATAAGCTTCCCTGTTTATTTGTGTCTCGGCTCTGAGTTGCCTAGGTTGCGTTGGCTAAACCTGAAACAAATAGTGCTTCCATCAATAGAATGTATATGGAAATGAAATGAATATCTTGTGAAAAGCCCATTCATGAAAAGAAGTGTTTCTGAACATACATGAATGCAAGGAAAGCCTAATGAAATTGGCTTTGAAGTGTAAATGTGAAATGTAAAATGTAAAACCCATGTAACAAGTGTTTTTAAACACGCATGGAGCATGAAGCCTTACTAAATAAAAATCCATGTAATAAATGCATGGATCAAGGCTATGGAAACTTGAAGGCCCAAAAAGCAATGGTTCTTAAAAGTTATATCTAAAGATTGTTGGCCTCACTTGTATTTGATTTGGATTGTGAGCATTTGTCAAGTTCAATAAGTACTTTTGAACGTAACTTACCGATTTGTAAGACACTGCCATCCCCCGTGTTTTTACTTGTCTGGCATATGCTAGAGTGAGTATCCCTTTTCTATATCCAAAGTGTCACAGTGTCAAGTTGGTAGTCACCGGATTTTGATTTCTAGCTTTCATCCTTCACTAGCAAATTGATTACAACTATGAAGTGAGTATGGTCTTGAAAGTCTGGTCTGAGTCATAATTAATTAACAAAACTCTATATATTTGGTTGGTAGATCGCCAGTGAAATGATTACTACTTGTTATAATTGATATTTGAATGATTTGTAGAGCATATATTAACCTCTAAACACTTGCAGCAGATTGATGTTAGCGTGGGTCATATTATTGATTGTTTGATCATTACAGATTATTATTATTTTATCTGTCTGGGCATATTAGATGTTGTACATGATCATGCAGAGATCTGTAGGGTGTATGAATATACACCTTAGATGGATTTGGGCTCCCTGAGTCCATTGAGACAGTCTATTTTCAGTTTCAGGTAGTTCCAATGATGATTTGTCTCAGTATACCATTTTGGTGCAGTTTTTCCATGTTAAATGGCCTATCAGAGCAGAAAGACGATTTGATTGGTTCACCTAGGGCGCTGTATGAGGAGGGGGTGGTCCAGCCACTTGTTGTTACCATTATACCCCTCTCCCAGAGAGCCTGGTGGGCTCAATTGGACAATGCAGGCACTCCAGGAGGTAGTTTGGGCAGGTTCACAGTTCCCGAGACAGATTAAAAATGATAAAAATGGCTACTGAAGAATTTGATTTGGGCTACTGATGAAATGAGACGATGGACCTACACCCATCTCTCTGGCATATTTTATGATTTTCTGGAGCTTTTGGAGGCTCACAATTTTCTCAAAAAGGCACTATTTTGCACTTAGAGTTATATTTTATTTATATAGTGCCATGGAAACACACTAGGGGTGTTAGTTGGTACCCCTTGGACCCACCATGAGCTTTATTCATGTTTATTTTGTCACATTTAGTGGGATCCCCTCTCCTAGGGCGATGTTGCCCATTAATGTGTTATATTATTATATTGATCCATGTACTTTATGTTGAGCTCATCTCAATCGTTGATTAGAACATTTTGATCTTTTAATCTTAGCCATCCATTTGAAAGGTGATTAGTATTTTGGTATCTCTCCATCCTATTTAAAGATGAGAGCTCCTCATTGTAAAGGGGTCTTTGGCTCATGGAATCTTGATTATAGAAAAACTGTTTTGTGGAAATTCTTTGGTCTCCTTTGCATCTGGTGTTCTTCAATGGTGATTGGAAAGTCTATTGCATTCTAGCATTTGAGTATTTGTGGCGAGATCTATATTTTCGTGGAATCTTTGTTTTGTCTACAGGAGGGAGACTTCACTTCGGCGTTTTTGCAGGGCTTCCTCAACTCACTTGTTTGGCATCGCTTGTATCAGGGGGTTATCATTAGTATCATTGTGATCTATGGTTTCATCTTGTTATTTCTTCTGTAGCATTTGTCCATTTCTCTTGATGC
>LPNX011104494.1:771322-845393 GCA_001517045.1 Pseudotsuga menziesii
ACGCAAAAAGAAGAGTCTATCTAAGCATAAATGAAGGGTAGGGTTTTAAGTTTTTTTATTTTTTAAATTTTAATTTTATTTTTACTTTTTTTTAATGTACAGGAAAGGGGACGCGTGGGAGTCCCCGATTGGTCTAGGGACTTCGGGGACGTCCCCGAAAAGTCCCCTATTTTTTGGGGTACGTTTAGGGTACGACGAAAAAGTTCTCGAGTCTTTGATCGTTTGGGGACGTTTCCGAGGAGTTCCAAAGTCCCCCGAACGCCAAAACGCAGGGAACGGGTGAAATTTTAGGGTGGACGGGTCTCTATGCAACATAGCTAATTACCCTTTAGTCTATCCTTCACGTTGTTACTAACTCGGAGGGTTATATCTCTTCGAATTTGAATATTTTGGTGTCTATAATTAATGACTTAATTGTCCTCTGCTGACGACAATCAACTCGTTTTCCAAACGTTTTTAATCTCTATTCACTGGTTCGTCACATGGACACAATAGTTATGCTATATGGTTATCGACTCACTGGTATTTGAAAAAATTGTTTGTAGTCTTTGCTATCTGTGGCAGCACGCGGTGACAGGGTGGAATGCTGCTCTTTTTATTTATTTATTATTTTATGTGTCTAAAGTTCCCACAATGAGCATAGATATTTCAATCGAAAGGTCACTCGAGAATTGTTTTGTTTATTTGGATATTATTATAGGGCCTGTGATGGTTTAAACCACTGAAATTTATGTTTCAGGATGTGATAGCGACTTAGACCGTCGAATTTTGGAAGTTGATTTGTAATTTTTATTGTGTGTCGCTCTTCACATAATAGACAACTACTCAGACCGTCGAATTTTGGAAGCGGATTTGTAACTTTTTATTTTGTGTGTTTCTCTTCATAGAATAAACAACTCTTCCATGTAATATTTCACTATTTATAAATCTTTCGAACTTTGGTTTTCTTCACGTGGACGAGCGTGGGTGGGCAGCGAGGATGACAGGCGCAGGTAGGGTATGTTAGGAGGAGTGGTGAATGTGTGTGGAGGTGAATGCGGATGGAGCGATGACAAGAAAGGAGCGTGGGAGTTGGAGAGCTAGCATGTAATGGTAGAGAAGTTGTTGAGCGTGTAGGTCGAGTAGAGATGGGAAATGAACAGATGGAAACGTGAGTGTAGAGAGTGGACTGTAGTTGATGGAGTGACCAAGCGCCAATGGTTTGGTCAAGGATCGCGAATGAGAGAAACTCTCAATAGAATGACTAACGACCAAAATCAGTGAGGCTCGAGAAAAGGTTCGCTCTGATACCAATGAAACGACAAAATCGTTTCTCAAGGAAATAACTAGCACAAATAAGCCAGATTACAATACTCCATGAATAAAATATTTGATTGATAAGATAAGAGATGATTTACAATGGGAAAATGATGCTTGTATAAATACCCATGCAAGGGTTTTCCTTGGTGATAAGACGCCACCTTTCATAAGGTGCCTCTTCATTTTCCTTTTCATTTAATTATTTAATTAATTAATTTATATTATTGATTATTGCTTATTTATTATTTATTTTGTTCATTACACAAAGCATAAATAGTAAGAACCAAATCCTTAAAATTATCATAAGAGACTAGAATACACACCACGTAGAGAAATGTAAATGTGGAGCACAACTCCAATATAGACAAGTCATAAGAGAGATGAGTCAGATATTAGCTCCTTAAACAATAGGAGATCCTTCTCCATATACCAGAAGACATTCATATAATCATTCCACATGTCTTTCAACAATGACTGCATTAGCTTTATATATACATATCCACTCATTGTGTTAGTTTTTCTAATCTAATTAAAAAATTCAAATTGATTAGGATATTTTTCTTAAAGAATAACAAGCACAACAAGATGCATAAGATAGAGAAGATACACAAGACATAAAGATTTCCTCGGGGAAACCATAAAGGAGAAAACCCTGCAAACTTCCTCAGAATAGTTCCGTCACTAAGACAATATCACAAGATGGAAATACCCAATAATAAGAAGTCTTCTGCATCTCTCTCTCTCTCCTCATGCGAGTTTGAGTGAGTGAGTGTGTCTAAATGAGAGAGGGTGCCTCCCTATTTATACACATCAAGTGGCTGACCTAATAACTTGACTGGGTCGACCTCTTACCCTAACAGGGCCGACTTCTCCTAGGGCGACTCAAAAATACATTTTATTATATTTGACTTGGGGACTACTGCCCGACTTACAACGGAGGGTTTACCTCAATGACCATATACAATGATGACATCCGAAAGGGAGGGAAACACATCTCCGATGGGGGTACACCAATGTACAATAATAATATACATCATAATATCTTCCGAAGTTACAAATACAACAACACTCCCTCTTAACATGCGTTCTACGCCAAGACTAATTACATCCGAGAACAACATCGAGGACTCATTACATCCAAGGATAACCTGCGTACCACGCCAGGATTGATTACATCCAAGGACGACCTTCCAAGACTCATTACATCCAAGGATTACTTATGTACTATGGGAGCACTGATTACATTCGAGGATGACCTGACAAGACTGATTATGTCCTAGGATAAATGACGTACTACGCCAGGACTGATTACATCCAGGGACAACTTGTATTCCTTACCATGTGAGGTCTTGTTTTGGTGCATCTGTGTCTTCTAGTCTTCTCGTCATTTCGAGCATGGGAACATGCCAGGACTGATTATGTCTAAGAACAACCTGCATCTTCGACCATGCGAGAACTCCTCACTCCCTCTTTCTAGGGACCTCGTTTGGGATCACACCAAGTATCCCTCTGAAGTACTTGAGCTTCACTCTAGCTAATGGCTTGGTGAATACATCGGTTATCTGCTTGTCTGTCGGCACCATCTAGAGCTTCACTGCTCCTCTCTTCACCATATCCCAGATATAGTTGTGCTTGATCTCTATGTGCTTCGACTTGTCATGGAACATCGGGTTCTTCGACAATTTCACGCATTTCTGTTTGTCACAAAAGTTACAAGTCGCCTCTAACTTGAGATCAAACAAATCAGACAGTAGCTTTTGAAGCCATACTTCCTCACAACTGGCTGAACAGGCTGCAACATATTCTGCCTCGGCTATACTCAGCGCCACGCAGAACTTCTTTTTGCTAAACCAGGAGATCATGCCGGATCCCAAACTGAAGCAGCAACCTGAAGTGCTCTACCTATTAGTGGCGCGTCTTGCCCAATCCGAATCCACATAACCGTGCAGGTTAACCTTTTGATTCGCATCATACTTGAGCCCATACTCAACTGTACCCTTTAGGTACCTTAATACATGCTTTGCAACAATCAGGTGAACATGTCTTGGATCCATCAGGAACTGGATTAGGGTGTTCACAGTAAAGGATATGTTAGGTCTCGTATTCGTCAAGTACGTCAATGAACCAATCATCTGACGATACATCGTGGTATCAACTGATCCTGATGAAGCATTACATAGTAGCTTCAAGTTCGATGCCATAGGTGTGGCTATCGCCTTGTAGTCTAGTATTCCGAATCTCTTCAGAATCTCCACTGCATGGTTTCCTTGACCAAGGAAGTTTCCATCTGTACTTTGCCACACCTCCATGCCTAAGAAGTAGTGCTTCATCCCTGGGTCTTTCATTTCGAACTTAGTGGCAAGTCTCCTCTTTGTATCTACAATGAGTTTGTCCTCTTCTGTCAGAATAAGGTCATCAACATATAACAAGAGCATCGTTGGTCTTCCTCCTTCAACCTTGAAGTAAAGGTTGGAATCCGCTTTACTCTTAGTAAAGCCTAAGCTCATCAGGAAGCTGTCCATCCTGTCGTACCATGTCCTAGGTGCCTGTTTCAATCCATACAAGGCTTTCTTCAATTTGCACACGAGTCTGCCTGTCATGTGTCTCAAATCGTAGTGGTTGCTCCATGTACACTTCTTCTTCAACTACATCATTCAAGAATGTTGTCTTGACGCCCGTTTGGTGTATCTTCCATTTCATTACTGCAGCCATTGCAAGTATAGATCTAATGGAAGGGTATCTTGCTACAGGTGCAAATGTCTCCTTGTAGTCTATGCCTTCTTTCTGATAGAACACACTCTCCATGAACCTTGCCTTGTGTTTTTCAATGCTACCATTTGCAGCATACTGGATTTTGTAGATCCACTTCGAAGTCACAACAGACTTCCCTTCCGGTCTCAGAACTATCTCCCAGACATCATTCTTCATAATCGACTGATACTCCTCGATCATGGCATCCTTCCACTCTTTCTTTTTTGCAGCCTCTTTGTAGTTGGAAGTTTCTTTATCAATGATGTCACATAGCAGGGCCACATAGCTGTTGTATGGTTTAGGTCTTTTCCTTTCTTTATGCATTCCATCTGGAGCGCCATACCTTTCTGCATCTTGTATTAGCTCCTATGCTCATTCTGGTTTTCTCTTATGGGAGTTCTTATCGTGAAGTGGTTCTTTTGGTTCTTGTGGTTCTGTCATGTCATGATCTTCATGGTCTTCTGGAATTGTTTCTTCCATTGTTGAATCTTGGATTCTAGTTGCTTTAGGTTCTTTGACCTCTTCAATAGGTAGTTTTCTGGATTTGGTGTATGCTGAGTTTTCGTTAAATGTTACGTCTCTACTGATGTCGATCTTCTTAAATCCTGGGAAGTATATTTAGTAGGCCTCCTTTGAAGTGTCACTCTATCCTACGAATATTCCCTTCCTACCAAAAGGATCGAGCTTGGTCCTCTTTTCCTTTGGGATGTGTATGTACACTGAGCAACCAAATATTTAGAGATGGCTTACTTCTGGTTTCTCTCCTAAGAAAGCCTCTTTAGGAATTTTGTTGTCGAGTACTCGATGAGGAGTATGGTTTTGTACATACACGACTATCCTTGCTGCTTCTGCCCATAGATGCTTTGCAAGATCCTGGTCATGTAGTATTGCTTTTGCTGCTTCCATTATAGTTCTGTTCTTTCGTTCCGCAACGCCATTCTATTGAGGATTGTATGGAGTGCTCAACTCCCTCTTAATCCCAGATTCTTTGCAGAGTTCCTTGAATTCTTCCGAGGTCAATTATCCGCCATTATCTGACCGCTGAGTCTTGATCTTCCTTTCATTGTGGTTTCGAGCAAGGCTTTGAATTCCTTGAACTTATTGAATACTTCATTTTTCCCTTTCAAGAAATATATCCAATTCTTACGTGAGAAATCATCTATAAAGGAAACATAGTATACATACTTGCTTGGTGAGCAAGATGACATGGGCCCACATACATCTGAGTGTACCATCTCCAGTATTCCTTTTGCTTTGCTTTCACTGCTGGGAAATGTCTTCTTTGCGTTCTTTCTTTGTGCACATCCTTTGCGAATGCCTTCATGTTTTGCCTGTATTTCTGGAAGTCCTGAAATTGCTTTGCTTGCAATTGGTAGTGCTCTCTAGTGCACATGTGCAAGCCTTCTGTGCCATAGTTCACTTGGTTCTATTGAGTCATGAACCAATGCTTGCTCGAGCTGTCCCTTCGACTTGTACAAGCCTCCCTCTTTCTCTCTGATTATTGTTGCATCATCAATTGTCTTTCCTTTTGGCCACATTAGGACTTGGCCATCAACAAATGCAACCCTTATTCCTTTTGCATTTAGTGTAGAGATGGAGAGAGGATTCTTCTTCAATCCTGGAACATATAACATGTCTTTCATCTTCAAAGATGTCTCGGAATCTAGCTTGTAGGAAGCTTCTCCACTTCCTTTTATGGGGTATTGGTAATCATCCTCAAGTTTCAGTTTGTGTGGTGACTCATGCTCAAATAGATCGACGAAAGGTTCTTTGTATCTCGTCATATGTTTGGATGCCCCACTATGCACAAGCCAATCATTGCTTCCATGTGAGATAGTGCCCGTGTGTGCTGAGATTAAGACATACTCTTCATCACTTCAAGAATCATCTCTTTCTTCTGTGAACCTTTTATTTGTTGGTTCATCATCTTCAGCGGTGTGAGCATGATGTCTCTTCTTATTTGACTTCTTGTTGAAGGAGCCTTTGTTTCTGGGACAATATTTGGAGTAATGTCCCTTCTCATCACAAGTGTAGCATCGAATATTGGAAGGATCTCTTATGAAATTCTTTTGTCTATTATAATGATGCTCCTCCCTTTTGTTGTGATGATGGTTCTCCTTCTTTCTATGATTTCTTCTGATGTGAACAATGAGTGCTTGATCTTCATTTGCTCCCTGTTGCTGCCTAATTCGCACCTTGGGTAATGTGGCAGAAATCTTCAAGCCACTCGGTGCGACCTTGGCGGCAAGCTTGAGCCAAGTGATGTCACTTGATACTCATCTCCTTTGTCTAGGCCAACTCTTTGCGAAGCCAAGGGGGGTGGACCCTAATACAATAAGTCTAAGGTTGTTTCTAACTATGAAAGCAGGAAACACAGTTTTCTAGGAGTTTTTAAAGGAATGAAATTAGAAATTATCAATTACTGCAAGTAAGATTTACTCTAGCAACTCTTAGTTCAAATAGATACACAATATTCAAGACACATTGCAGAATTAACTTATGCAAAAAATTAACAGAATAGATCAGTGCCAAAATGAAAAGAGTGCTTTGCAAATGTGAGTTGCTAGTGTAGTCTTAGTGAAAGTATTGCAGTGTCTCGGTTGGTAAATTTTAGATTATTAGATGAATAATTAAGGGAGTGGGTAGATTCTTGGTTGATTTTATTAATGTGGTAATTATCTGGATTATTAGCAAGGAAGGGGATTCTCGATATACCACGGAGGTACAGGGAATATGTCCAAACTCACAAAGTGTGGTAGCACACTAGGAAATGTGGGCTGAATGGAGTCACATAGGGATGTTCAACACTACACCAACAATGATGTAGCCTAACGGGGCCCCGGGTCGCTTTTCAGTAGTTCCCGCTTCCTCTGTACAATTTCTCAATGTTCACCCAAGTTTCCGGGACGTGGGAGCGCGAAAACGCACATTGGGGATGTGTGGAGACCACCCCTAAATTTTAGCGAAATTCGGGGGGGTGTGGGGCGACGTCCATGTCTTTATAAAATTAATATTATAAATTATTAAATCCCATCAATAACAATTCAATGATTCATCCCATGTAAATTACTAAAAGTAAATAATAAATAGTAAACACTAAGTTTATCATTGTGCATTGTAAATCATAATATAACAAATTAATAATACAAACACGTTATACAATTCATCATGATAATTTTCAAATTTGTCATTTGAATCTTGATATTCATGTTTCTAATTTTAGTCATTGTAATTGAAAAATTGAATCAATGATATTGCATGTTGAAATAGTGAAATAGTAAATTACTAAAGACTAAGCCTGAAATAGTGACTAAACAACAATTAAAATTAAAATTTTGTTTTTTAAACTGAAATTGGGAAAATTGTGGGGGGCGTCTAGGAGCCCTCCAATTTCAGGAGGGGGCGTGTGGGAGCCCTCCTTCATCGGAGCGCGCTGCAAAATAGGGGGACACGCCCCCTTATGCGTTTCCAAGAGTTTCCTAATTTTGGGGACGCTGGGAAACGTTCCGCTCGAAGCCCTCGGGGCGCCAGGGGTGAGGGGGGCGTGCCCTCAATCTTGAGGGGCGAGTCCCTGTGTAACTCCACATGAAGCAAAATGCAACGCTAGATTTTTGTTGTTTGGGAGATTTATTAAAAAATGAAACTAATTACTAGTCACCCAGATACTTTTTTGATACAACCAACTGATCAGACGAAGCTACAGTGGAAGTAGAGCATACGACGATAAGGGCCTAGTTAATTTTAATGATTTTTGAATGTAGTTGGTTTGATTAGAAAAAAAAACCCAAGAGTCTCTTTCTAGATCCAGTACTCAGGTAATCCCTTATCCGTGGACCGTACTCGGGAAAGCAAGGGGGTTTATTTTAAATTTTAAAACAATAATGGAAAGATTATCTAATTATTTCCTACCATGAATCTCTTTCCCCTTTTTCAGGATACTCAGGAGAGCGTGGGGTAAGTATTTCTTTACTTTAATACCAAATAAAGAATAAACATGAAAAATCAAAAGAACTAGCTAACAAACAAAAATTACGAAAAAAGTGCACCGACGCGGATCCCCTCAAGGGGGATGAGGAGTGGGCTTTGATGAGCCTACTCGAAACCTTATTTACTCTTTTACAATGATGAGAAAAATGCACTTTGGTCCATCAAATCGGGATCCAAAGGCTTACAACAACAATAAAAAAGACTTTTGATGAAAGGGGAAATCTGTTGAGCTCTTAATGGTTTATTTTCTTGCAAAACGATCAGAGTTTCCTTCTCCTTTTTGTTATACCTTCCAAAAATCAGCAAGCTATCAAATACAAAAGATGCTCAAAGACACTTTAAGAGTGTCTTCGAACAATCTCCGTAAAAAATCTAAAAATATTCTAAGTCAAACTGCTTTAAAGGACTAACAAAATAACACAAAATGACAAGCCCATTTGTGGATCTTGGCTCAGTTTTAGGGCAGCCAATAGAAAGCACTCTTATCTTGCAAAATTTAACTTTAAATGAAACTTTCATCCTAGCCTTTAGATCTAACGAGAAGATCGCTAAGAATGAAGGATCTCTATATTAGATCTAGCTTGCAAACGACAATTCTTTGTAAAACAACTGGCATCTATTTATGTTGCAAAAGAGACTAGATCTAATTATGATTTTAACTTTGAAATGATAGATCTAATTTGATTTGCAAATTAAAACAGTAACCAAAGAAAAGAAGGTATGGAGAGAAGGAGAAGAGAAGTGTGGATCTTTAGCAAAGAAGACTTCAAAGGTTTTAGACGTGTGGGACACGGAGGGTTTGATCTTCCGTAAGAGATTTGAAAGAATAGGAGCAAGCAAGCTATTTGCTTCTTCAAATCGAGTAACCTGCAACTAGCAACATACTTGCACACAACTCATTAAATCTAGAAATGGAATAAGACAGAAATCAAGAAAAATATGAACATAAACAAATGATACATATAAATCTTGAATCTCTATCTAATTGCAAATGAAAGATTAACTAATTCAAACAAGTTTTGGTAATCCTTCCTATAAAATTGATAGCAATCCTATCAGTAGGCTAGATTTTCATAATGCAAGTGCACAAAGACCAACTACAAGTTACCTCATAAAATCAAGATCATACATCCACTCAATCGATAATATCACACATGGACCGCCAAAGCCTCTTTATTTCTCAATAACAAAATGATAGTACATCAATTACAATTCTCCAGCTTCTGCTTAGTAAACTCTGACTAGTTTCAAATGGGAGAGAGATGCGTTATTATAGCTAGAGCAGGCCAAGGGGGATGACCAAACAACTGACAGAAGAGTGTAGTTGAGCTTGAGTTCGTGAGATGGTTTATGGTTGTGATTGACTTAGTCTTCAATGAGAAAGCGCCACCTCTCCAAGTGAGGTGCGCCCCTCACCAACTCACAAACACTCTCCACACGACAATACTCGCATGCCAACCACCTTCATGCTAATCTTGTACGGATTCATGACGTGAGACTTAGGAAAATTGTATGGTTTGGAATTTAGCACATGGTATATACCGCAAATAATATGTGATGCTATCCTTTAAATGATGAGTCACGCCATATCATCCACTCGCTTGATTACATCGTCGACCATACTCTCATCCTTGAAATATTTGCATGTTCCAAACCGTGAGCATAAACTATGGTTTAAAAAAATGTAAGTGAAGACATGATTTAAGGTGATGCTTCTACCTTAAGAAGAATTCGCTTCTATAGGAACCACCATGCCAAGTCACTTTAAAGTAAGTTTAAACTATTAAAATAATCAATTTTTGACTTTTCACTATTTTAACTTATGCCAAAATGATGCACTTTTAGCATTTAAGTGCCAATTTAATGCTTCGTTAGCTGAATAATGCTCCACGGGATGTTTAAGCCGCCCGAAACACATGACAAGTGACCCTTTGGGTAAAGAGGGTGCTCTGAGTGTGAAAACAAGCATCGCCATGTCAAAAATGGACTCCAGACCCTTCAATTGTTACATTTTTGGACTCCAGACCCTTTAATTATTACATTTTGAAGTTTTTTATTTAACCATTAAAAGATGGCTTAAAAAACAAAAAAAAAATATTTTTCTCGGAGTCAGACGAAATTCTAGGGGGGCCTAGTACATGTCTATATGACTATTCGAATGCCTAGCATGTTTATAAACACAGACACAGAGGCTGTAATAACCTCCTAATGCCTAACCACCAAACCGACTACCCCAACTTTGGAGGTGTGAGTGAAGAACTCAGAAATTATTAGTCATTTGTTCAACAACCAATAATTACTGAGGGAAAAAACACTCTAGGCTAGTTGGCTTCACTTGTTCAGTTACCAGGATTGTACCTAGTCCAGGACTAGGGACTCAGCTTGGGGCTGAGGGTCATTCTCCGGGAGAATGGAGGCGCTTGGTCTGTTACCAAGTATTTGACCTAGTGTCAAATTATGCAGCCTATGGTTGAGGCACCTGGTTTGTTACCAGGAAGACACTATAAGCCCTAGACCATGTCTAGGCATGTGTGACACTCTGACCCTTGATCAGTGGGCTTTGCGATCTTCTCCAAGGCTTAGCTACCCTTGGTTAAGACACCTTAGTATCCGATCTTGGTGTCGCACACAATGTGAGATAAAAGCATTAGTAATTCTCTATGTTTATGATGATGTACTTTGAGTGGGTTTGGAGGACCCTATGACCACTTGTTTTGACCACAGGGCACCTGGTAAAGGATAAACTTATAAAGGTAAAAGTCAAAAATACATAAGGACTTTTGGACCACAGGTAAAAGTAAAAAATACATCTAGACCTTTGGACCACAGGAAGGCTAAAGGTAAAAGTCAAAAATACATAAGGACCATTGGACCACGAAGGAGTCAAAGTAAAAATACATAAAAGGTCTTTAGTTCCTTAAAGGCAAAAGTCAAAATTAGAAAAGAATAAAATAATATTATTTTTATCTTTCTAATTTTGTTCCACTTACAGATGACTTAAAGGATATAAAAGAAGATCAATCCACTTCATTATTATATACTCTTTCCCTTGCATCTTGCAGTTGCTCTCACAGAAGTTTTCGCTGGCATTGTGGAAAAGAACATCTTTGGTGGTTATGCCCTAGCATGGATGAGTCTATCTAGGGCACCCACATGTTTTCCAGTTTTACCCTACAACTAGGGTTCTTGCTTCTTTTATATCACGACCAGCCAAAGTAGGGTTAGGGATTTAGCCTAACATCACCTTCACAGGCAATCCATGAGTAGTAGGTATCTATCTTTGGTCAACTCTATTTTCCTCTCGGCAGGCTCTGACAGGCTCTCCATCATCCACGGGCACCTCCGGGAAGCCCTCATCCTTTACGGGCAACCTTCCACTCCACCAGCATCCCTACCATCCCTCCAGGCATCCACAACAGGGCTCAGGGCTATCACCAATCACCTACAGGCTTTGCCATAAGGGCTATAGGGTATGCACCCCACCTCCGGGCAATCTACAGACTAGCCTAGAAGGTCTGCAGGGTTTGCGCCCCACCTTCGGACAGTCTGCAGACTAGCCTGAAAGGTCTGCCAGGTCTGCATAGACCTAGAGAAACAAACAGACATGCCTGAAAGGGCCTCAGGCAGCAGCATTCAGGCCTAGAAGTATGCCGGGCAGACTTGGCCTACAACAGACAACCCGGAAAGGCCCTTCGGGCAGGCCACAGACCTCTGGGTAGGTCAGGCACACATCCGGGAAACTGCCTGCGTACTCGAGTAGGCATTTATAGGTCACGAGCAGGCATTGGCTGGCACAGACAAGACAAAAACAAGTTTGGGCAGGTCAAAGAGAATTCGGGCATACCTAATTCAGATCCGGGCAGCTCCTGAACAATTCAGGCAGAAGAGAGAAACAGATCTGAAGTAGTCAAGGAATATTTTTGGACAGTCTGATCTCTCTGGGCAGGAGAGAGAAAATCAGGGCAGAAAGCCCTAATTTGTGAAAAAGCCTAAATTGCATTTTTCTGTGTAAAAAAATTATCTTGTGTACTTGTGGATCTGTGGTACAAACCCAATTAGTGTTTGTGGAGTTTTGGAAAAATTCAGTCATCTCATTTACGAGATGAATCACTAATGCTTTTGAGGTTTTTGTCCTTTAAAGGTTTCCCAGTGACAATGTCTTGTGTACTATGTGTTGATGTGTTGATGTTGTTTACAGCACTTGTCATCTGTTTATGTTAGTCTGCAAATTTTTAAAAAGTATTCATGCTAATGCTAAAATTCAACATCACCCTCATGGTGGTAGGTTAGTCCTCCCATGGTCGTTGATGTAATTGCCGGGCTTTTTCGACATGGTGGTAGGTTAGTCCTCCCATGGTCGTTGATGTAATTGCTGAAGCTTTTTCGACATGGTGGTAGGTTAGTTCTCCCATGGTCGTTGATGTAATTGCTTCGCCTTTCTTGGATGGTGGTAGGTTGGTCCTCCCATGCCGGTGGATGTAAGTGCCGTGTTATGTGCATCTGGGTTGTGCTTTATGTGACGATGAGATAATCTGAAGATGATGAGGTAACAGTAGGGTATTCAGGTTTTGCAGAGGCATATAATCAGTCCTGGGAGATCCTTCAGGTTTTGCAGAGGCATATAATCAGTCCTGGGATGCTCCTTCCAGTTTTGCAAAGGCATATAATCAGTCCTGGGAGATCCTTCAGGTTTTGCAAGGCAATAAGTCTTGAGCTATACCTACTTGATGATTTGAAGACCTACATGGAGGCTAGGCCTACATCCAACATGAAAAAGGGCTGGCACTGTAGAAACTTCTGATGATAGATAGTATGGTACGATGATCAAATTATAAGAAGATGATGGCAGCAACTATGATGAAGACTCTATGATTTCGTGATGATGACGATGCGATGAACACCTGACCAAATGTGTTGATGACTATGTAGAGAGAGAATACCTTCCTAGTTAAGAGGGAGTGTTGATGTATTTGTAACTTTGAAAGATATTCTGACATATATTATCATTGTATGTTGTTGTACCCTCACTGGGGATGTGTGTTACCCCTTTACGGGATGCCTAAATTGTGTCTAGACCTTGAGGTACAACCTCCGTTGTAAGTCGGGCCAATAGTCCCCAGTGTAACATCATGTAATATGTAATTGTGGTCTCTCTAGGAGAAGTGGGCCCCATGTGAGATGACATGTAGGCTCGAGCCTTATATTTGGTTAGTGACTTGAAATGGTATTAATAGGGAGGTGCTCTCCCTCATTTATACACACCACACACACTCTCTAAGGCGCATGAGAGAGAGAGACAGTTAGAGGAGGAGAGAAAGATGGTTGCTGAACATTTCTTATTACTGCTTTTGATTATCTTACTATTCTGAAGAAGTTTGCGGGGTTTTCTCCTTTATGCTTTCCCCGATGAAAATCTTTGTGTCTTGTGTATCTCTTATATCTTATGTATTTTGCTGTACTTGTTATTCTTTCAGATAAAGATACTAGATAATCTAATCAGATCTTAAGAAAAATTAACAGTGGTAGCTTTAGCTGAGGTGGATGAATTCACTGAAAAACTTGAGAAAGAATTCTCAATTTGTTAGAGTTGTGACAGTAACGGACTTGAGGATGCTAGGACGTGGATAGTTGATAGTGGGTTTTCGCGTCACATGACAAGAATATCGGATATATTGCTCAGCATTTCAGAGATAGGTCTAGATCGTCACATAGAGATTGGAGTGGACATAGTACATGTGGTAAGCGGAGCTGGACGTGTTAGGTTCTAGCTTGAGTTTGGGGAACTTTTGGAGGTGTTAGAAGTGTTCTCTGTTCTAGGGTTGAAAGAAGACAAACTCTTAGTGTCAGGCCTGGAAGATGATGGGTATTCATCGTTGTTCAAGAGTGGACATATATTCACCTATGCATCCGGAGTGGACCTGATTGAAGTAGTGTTGCTAGTCGATTGGAGGGACAGGAAGTACGTGTTGTGAGGACAACCTATATATGGAGAATCTGGATGGATATCAAGTTTTGAATTGGTGCATGAGACAGGGGAGAGCGAGATGCCCTAAAGATTGAGGTGGTATCAAATATTCAGTCTTTGATTAAGGGGAGTGGGCGAGAGGCTGCTTCTTCTAAGACTGGCAAGAGGGTCAATTGGTATGATATGACACTATTGGATAAGCAGGAGTGAGTTGAGATATCTTAGGGCATGAGAGGTAGGCACATGTCTTTAGTTCGTATTCCAGAATCAGTAAAAAAAGAGCTTTAGAATCAAAGGGATCTTCTACAACAGAAAACTTGATGTGTCTGGAGAGGGATTTTGGTGGTGGATGTGTCAGAAGGACCTCCCTCACTAAGAGGTAGTGTTGAAACTTGCAGCTCGGGATGTTCTTCATGTGATGATGCCTAACATGAAGGGACATAAAGATCAGGTATCACATTATCCGAGATTATGTTTAGAGGGGAGTTATAAAGCTTCAGTACATATCTATAGATGAACAGATTGCAGACACTTACAAAAGCTTTGGCGAAGGGAAGTTTGTCTTCTTCAGAGATAAGCTTGGAGTGGTGCAGAACACTTTCCTCGTTAGGAGGGAGTGTTGATTTTTGGAGAAACCGAGGACAAGTGCTCTGCATGGCTTCAATGTTGGAAGCATGCAGAGATGTTTGAGACTTTACTTTTACATGCAGGTGACTTTTATTAAATTACGGAATTAACTTTTTAATGTAGAAGTGAAACTTTTAATGCGGAAGTGAATTGAGGGTTTTGGAACCCTAAAAGTCATTGGTAAATTATAAAAGAGAGGCAAAGGGTAAAAGTTAAATACATCATGTGAGATACATGTGAGTGAGGTAGCAGACATTCTTGAGTAGCTAGAAGCAGAAAAGAGAGGGCATGAATCCCAAGGAAGAGGGAACACATTTTTCAGTTGAGAGGATAGAGAAAGGACATGATTCCCAAGGCATCCTTGAGGGCTAGCATCAACAGGTTTTTCAACAGTAGAGAGGGAGCATGGATCTTGTTGTTCGCTGATTGCACACCAGCAGCAGAAATCTAATGAAAGCCGTCTCTTCACTTGAGAAAGTGGGAGAGGTGTGACCTTGGGGGCAAGCACAGAGCTAGGTACTGTCACCTACTCCTAGCCCTTACGTTTATGATAACTCCTAACGAAGCTAAGGGGGGTAGTTCCTACAAAAGAGTTTCTATGGCTCTTAAGTTGTTAAAGGTTGCGGATGCGGATGGGTGTTGTTTAGGAGTTATTATGATTTGAAGGTGTTATACTTGTTATAAATGTGACACAAAATCAAAGAGCAATCCACGTTGCAACAAGAGATTGAAAGATAAGTTTAAATTCTAGACTTCAATTAAGCATTCAGTGATAGCAATTATAACAAACCATAGACAATTGATCAAATAATGTAATTATGCAAATTAAAACTAGGACCAGTGCCTTATGGAGTCAATGAAGTTGAAATGCGCCAGAGAATTAAACACACGTCTAGAAATTAAACCAGTGAAGGTTAGATTGTGCGAGTGCTCTTGGTAAATTTTAAGGATTTTAAAGATGATCTTGCTTAAGGTGTCTAGGAAACCTAATCGGAAATACTTTCAGTGGCTCCGTTCGAAGACTATGACGGACCTATCTGGAATCACAAGCTAGGTGTTCAGAGAATTTAACCAGCGAGTGTCCAGATTGGGTTGCTCGGCGCCCACACTTGGAATTTGACCACTACCTAAGTATTTATCGAGACAACGCCGGTGCGTTGGTTATGGGGTGAAAGTTTTATTATGTTATCACTTGCAAGATTAACAAATCCGATCACTGTTCTGAGTACAAGTCCAACTTTTCAGGGTCGGCAGAGCATATTAGGTGAGGGATGGCAACGAGGTAGATTTTAAGTGGAGAAATGTGAGTTGGAAAGATTTTATTATTAGGAGCACACAGTTCAACTCTCCGACATAGAGCGCTACTTCGTCTTATGACGGAAGTTCAAGAGACTTTAACTAAACTATATGCTTGATGCAAGGAAATGCAGTGGGAATGCTCTCCGATAGAGAGTGCTCTTGACTTTTGTTATGGCAAGTTCAAGAGACTTTAGTTCTTTGTTAAAAGACAAGCAGCTTGAAATAAGAACATAAAGATGATGTAGTTCAAATAAACAAAAGATGAGATGATTAAACTAACAATTAGTATCTACTTTGCAAAAAATGAAACTACTCTAAGTACTTGAAATAAATCTAAGCTAAGAACAAAGACACTCTTCCTCAAATGGGGAAGAAAAACCAAGTATGGGAGGCCTTATCCCACTTAGCCTTGTTTTATTAATGAAGTACAAATGCCTTGGGAATTTAATCCTTGTAAGGACTTTTGAGAACTAACTAAAATAAAAATGAAAAAAACTCTTATGAGTTTGTACAAAGGAGGATGACTTCTTTTTGGTTTTGGATCTAGTTCTGCTTGCTCTTTCTTGCTTGGTTTTGCTTTTAGTTCACCTGTGGATAAGAGCTCTAAACAAGGACTAGCAAGAGTGTTAGGAAACCAAATTTAACTTGTGATTCGAAAAGATTAAGTGGATGAGAAGACAAGTGCCTTATGAGATGAAACAAAAGGCCAAAACAATGGAATGAGACCCAAAATCAAAATTTGGAAAGGACCAGGCAAGCTCACCGATTTTTATGTAAAATGCACGGTTTTTGACGAAACGAGTTGAGACTTTTTGCGAATTTAAAATTAAAGATTTTTTAACATTTTAGGCTAATTTCCAGAATTTGGAAAATAGCAGAAAATTTGTTAAAAATAGCAAGTACAAAATTGCACGTTTTTCGAGAAAAAGTAAAAAAATTAAAATTCTTTTTCTTTGAAAAAGTTTCGAATTTTTTTTTTTGATTTTTAGGCTAATTTCCAGAATTAAAAAATAACAGAAAAAGTCAAAAAATCAGCAAAAAACAGTAAACTTAAATTTGCACCCTTTTCGAGAAAAAGTACAAAAACTTGAAAGATTAATTTTTTGGAAAATTTTCGAATTTTTATTTATTTTTAAATGAATTTCCAGAATTGAAAATTAATGAAAAACACAGAAAAAACCAGCAAGCCTAAAAGTGGAAAATTTGCACGTTTTTCGAGAAAACTCGTGCACGTTTTCAAGGCAAAAAAGAAAGTTGGATTTACAAACTTGAAATGAGACAAGGATCTTAGATCTAGTAAAAGTTAAAGATTTAAAAAAAAAGGTAGATCTAAACCCAACAAGTAGATCAAAGTATGAATCTTTGATCTACTTTAGCAAATCACAATGCAAGATCTAGAAATGTGAAAAAATTGAGAATACTTGCACTACTTGGAAAGCAAATACTTGGAAAGCAAATCGATAGGATAAAACCTGTAAAAATGTAGATCCGCTTTGTAGTAACCAATGTAACCAAGAGATTTTTTGAAGTTTGTAGTTTGATGGATGAGGTAAGCAAACCCTTCGTTTCTCGATTTCTTAAAGTGGAAGACTCTCTTAGGGACCTGTAGAATGAATGCATAAACCAAACAAGAGCTCTTGTGTTTGGGAGAATACCTGAAAGCCACAAAACTTAAGAAAAAAACATAGATCAAATAATATTGTGCTAGATTGTTAGCCTTCTAATCACAAGATCATATACTTAAGAATCAAAAGAAATGAACTAAGAATGGTATCACTTTGAACAAGATGAAGCATGACACACAAATAACCCCCACATGGACCTCCAAAGTCTTCATGCTTTATTCAAATTCAAAAGATATTACAAAATTTTTCAAAGTGTACTTGCACAGGTTCTCCATCCGAATAGAGCTGAAGGAGCCTCTATTTATACAATGAGATCAAGCTAAGACCCTAAAACCAAATCACATAACCTAACCGGCTTGGCACATAACTGAGAGCCCAGACCTAAAAATGAAGAGCTAGGAGTGAGAGGAGGCCTCCACCTAGGCAAGGCGCCCCCACTCCAACCCTAACCACAACAAACAAGCCACAAAAGGAGCCACATGTGTGGATGACGCCCTCCTGCTGAAGAGGGGCGTGAGGATGAAGAGGGGCGTGAACCATCTGATGAGAGGCGTGGGCTAGGTAAGGAGTGCTGCTGCTAGGTCTGGAGGAGCCATTGCTAGTGTTATCATCAATCTTTACTTCGATCAAATCATCAAACCAATGAGTGCTCTCCATCTCATCCAATTCGGGAGTTTAGCTGGAAATGACAAATCCGTTAACTGAATATAACTTTATTGCTCACTGAATGTTGACTGAAGCTGAGTTATGATAACTCCAATCATCATAAATGCCCATTGAGATGTCATTTAGCCTTTTATTTCGCTGAATTTGGATTAATTTGGAGAGTTTTGATTTTCTCCAAAATAATCATTTTTTTCCTCGAAAATGACTTTTTTGAGAAAATGAGCGTTATGTATTCGATTGATGATCTGAAAGTTGGATCTGATTGGCTGGCTGATCAAGAATGATTTTTGGCTTAAGGTTAGAGCCTTCAATCACTGAATTTGGGGTCCAGATGACCGACTTATTACAAACGGGATTTTTCCAATTAATTTATGGAAAAATTAATCAAAAAACTTAGAGAAATAATTAAAAAATAATTTTTTAACCCGTCCGGTAAAATTTTTTCGGAATATTTTTTAAAGGTTCTATTGAGTTAGGACAAGACCGTGCTCTATTCTAACAATGCCTAGTAGGTTTATAAACACTTAGTTGGGCTCTAATAACCCCCCAAGGCCCAGAATTCAAAATCGGGCATTCCAGCTTTGAAGGAAGCAGGAGAAAACCTCGTCAATTATACTCGGCTATAGGCAAAGCATAATTGTCAAGGGCAAAAAACTCCCTGGAATACCTTATTTGAGATTCTACGTCTTAGGAGACCGAACCACTCAAAATACCCTACTAGCACATTTTATTACAAACCCCACGGGGCCATGGTCAAAATTATTCAAATGAAAATCTGGTTAGCCAATATTTGCTGGACATGAAGATGGATCAACTGATACACTGGAATCAAACATTGAACATGTTTGTCAACCGGCGGCTCCTCAGGTAACCCAACTATGGTACAAAAAGTTGGTAACAGATCCCAAGGCAGTCGTACAGTAGCAAGCCGTACAACTAGCAGATTTGGGCTCACACTTGTGAGCAGAGGGCACACTTCCCAAGGTGCTGTTTTTTGGAGACTATCTGTAGCAAGGTCTGGCCAAGAGATTTGGCACAGAAACCTAGGAAACATGTTTCTTTAATCTGATAAACTTCTGCTGTAAATATTCTTTCTTTTTCTCCGGGACGATTTTCAAGAAAGCTCCATTAATGCTGGTTTTCCCATTTGGGTTTCCAGGGTAAAAATTATTATGTACTGTGTGATTGGTTTCTTGTTCTGCTGCGTATTATTATCAGTTAATTGAGCTTATGTATTTCTGTTCATAAAATCAGATCTAAGAGTTTTTATTGTGCATGTATCTGGGTTATTTTTATTGAAAGTAGTAATCAGATTATAAGCTCTAGAGAAAATTAACACATGACCTGTTTGAAGGACATGATTGTTCAACCATGGTGATTAGTCAATTCTTATATGTATACCATCACATGTCATTGTAAGAATTCATCATCTATCTCATTCAATCATTTATAAATTATATCTTGTCCAATATGGATTTTAACTTGTCCTTTTTATATTGGGTATTAGTGAATTAACTACATTCACATTCAAGAGATAAACTTTGTTCATTTAGTGAAGCTTGCTTGAGAAAACTACCTCCTCCCCGGGCCCATGAAAAACGATCCAATCAAGCTTGAACTTTGTACTGTCCTTGTCTATAATTGGTCCAAGTGAACCAATGCTCATAGTCTAACCTCTTTATTTACCAGTTGGGGTCCAAGATTTGTAAGGAATCGCTACATCAGTTGGTTGGTTCTCTAGAGTCTACTCTGTGTGTTCTTGTGTCATCTGTTAGAATCTCTGATTCCCTATTGATGGATTGTGTTCGCTGCATTGGATATGCAATTCTTGAAGCCCTTTGACCTATTCTCTTTATGTTTGATGTGTAATTTCTTTTACATATTCATGTTTTGAGTTGACTTTCATTCATCTTTGTCATGATTTCGATCCTTTGTAACTTCAACCTTTACAAACTTTTAATTAATTTATCGTATTGCTTCAATTCTTGGTAGATTCAAACTCTACAAACTTTTAATTGTTTTCCTTTGGTTGAAAACTTGAAGAATATTATATAACTTGTCCTTTTAATGTAATGTTTTCACTCCTCAATTTTGGCTTCAATCTTGGTCAAGCTCCAAACATGAGATACTGTATGTTGTGCATTGAATAGAAGACCAAATTCAAATTATTATCTAATGGGACTTGCTGTTATCTTCATTCAAATTTGATTATGAAGGAGAATGATGTTCATGCTCTGTATATTCAAATATTGCACGGTTATTATTGTTTCTTATTTTCTTCTTCTATGTGTATGCTTGTTTGGTTTTGTAGAAGCTCCTCCATCCTAAAGTCTTTTTAGCTTCTGCACTGGACATTGACCTACTTATCAGTATGGCAGCTTGTGTACGGGATGTGTGCAAAAAGGATGCTGATAGTGGTGTTGATATTATCTTGTCCATTCAGGTAAGGAGACAATCTGTAATTACAGCGAATTGACTATTTTTTCCATTTTGATGATAAGTCCATATGACTGGCCTACATGATATCTTTCTTGTTGGAATTTACAGGCATGCATTGAGAGCAAAATTCCAACTGTTCAAGCACTTGGTCTTGAAAGCTTAGCTCATCTTTGCGAATCTGATGTTATAGGTAAATACTTGTGTTCTTCTATAGAAGGCACAATTGGTTTATTATTTCATTTTTTTAAAGTTTTTCTTTTAATAGGAAAGATTCAAGAACATTTAAAGAAGGCTTTAAACTGGCCATTTGTGGAGTGTATTGTTTGGGAAACTTCAAAAACCTTCTCTTAAGATATCTTGCAAAACTAGAGATCATGTCAGAGTGCTTGGGTATTCATATGAAAGTACATCTTATCATACCCATTCATGAGGTATTGCACTTAGAGGTTATGCTCTTTATCATCATTTTTATCTATGCTATTTTATCATACATATTGTTACAACAAAAACTATCACCCGAGGTGAAAAAGTCCCAACCACCAAGGTGAAAAGATTGAGTTGAACTTAGGAAGGCTGTCAGATTGTGACTACTGTTTACTTTTCACGTAAACCAGATTTGATTGATATTTAATCACTGATATTTATCCTAGTCTTAATATAACACCTACTGAATCAGAAATAACAATACACTGATTTACACTAAATCATAGAGAAAACAGAACACAAGATGTACCCTGGAAATCCCAATGGGGAAAACTAACAAAAAGTTTTGTTAATCAGCACTTACAATGATGGGCTTCCGGACATGACTCACTAGATCTTAGACTCCTGATTCTCATTGTGCCCAAATCCTCGGCAGAAAAGACAAACCCCAACAAGAAATATGACTCACTCCTGTCACTCACAAGAGATATAACTTACTCCTGTCCAACACACAAGAGATATGACTCAGTCTTGTCCAACACACAAGAGATATGTCACTGTGTTATCATAACACTCTTCGTAGACTCTTTTATAATATTCACTTTATGTCAATACCATGGGCAATACCATGGGAGACCTAGTACCACGAGACAAGGAATTGTAACCAAGACAAGCAAATCATAACCTAAGACACTAAAGCTCAAAGGAATTGTCAAAAGTTGAAATGTGAAGATAACTGTGATTGCGATAGTGCTCATAAGTGTATAGACATTGATGTCGCTAAACAACTAAACCTTTTTGTGTACCTCACCAATGACCTTGTAGTTACGATTGTTGATGTACAGAAGGTCTGGGGAGTATGAAGATGTCATAAAGTCTCAGTTCTAATACAAGAATTGTAACTACAAACAGATTCTATGCTCTACCACACAATGTGATGGATATGGTGCTAGCTGCGGGCGGAATGGTTGATGCAGTTGGGCACTTATACCACCAACCTTGAAGAACAGTTCATGGAGTTTAACTGGCAGGGTCAATATTATGAATTATATGGCGCTGAATGTTTTGATCCCAAGAAAGATGAATTACAATTATTGAAAAACGAACATGAAGCACGGACGAACATACCACAAAGGAAGCAAGTAAAATATGTTACCAAGAAACCTTGAGGTTTGGGTTAAACAACTAGTTCAAGAGACTTCAGGATATGATGCAAGCAATACAAAGGAACTTCGCAAACCTGAAAGCAGGAATGAAGTCAGACTGCTAAAACCAGACAATGATGCCACCTTGGAAACATACTCAGCTAGAGAGAATACTATTTACTATCTTTTGAAGACAAAGCATTCCTCAAAGAGTTGGCAGTTGAACAAACATAAATAATACTAGATAAGAATAATGATAAGCTAATAAACAATAAACAATAATCATTAGGTTAATTAAAGGTCAAGGGACACATTGCACTTCACCACATGACCCTTCAATTCATATAAGTATACTGTCACGAGTCTCACTGTATCATCATTCTTCTCAATCATATATTATTCAATATATTTTTAATATTTATCCAATTGCAGAAATACTTCTGTAAATTCAATGATAAACAAGTTTTCTTATTCCAATCAATTACATATATATAAAAGTCAAATAGCTATCATTGTGAACATTGTCCAACAGCTAGAAATTTTGAAATGGGTTCTCAGAAGCAAAATACAGCGTTACACCAATATAATTGATCTAAGACTTTTTAATGCGCTGTGAGCTGATTTTATAAACATTGCATCCTTACGGAAGAAGATTGTGTTGAGTCTCAGGCCACATATGTGCTTCTCAGGTGCAATTTCAAATGTAACAGATGCATTTTCCCTTTGAGCTGCATATTCTATCTGATGTTTTCTTTTATTCAATTTTCAGAATTCTATACAGCATGGATTGTTGTTTCGAAACAGTTACAAGATCCTCTTTCAGATCCCGTGATTGCAAACAGGTAATTTATGCACAACTACGGCTTCCTCGTTGATTTAGCATATTTAGAAACTTCAGAAGTTTTGGTTTTCATTTAATGTAAACAACACAGTGAACATCTCCATCTTCCCTGTTGACTCCTCCCTCTTTTCCTTTTTTATTTTGACAATTAACTTTTTTGAGACTAAAGAAATATCTTTAAGCCTGACCGAGACTATCTATCTAGAAGAAGACTTAACTAGATTGGAGTATAAAGAGAACTTAGGCCTCGTTGTATCTTGAGCAGTGTACATGTGACATTGACCACTATTTTTATTTATTTCTTAGTAGTTTGTTAGTTTAGTAGTGGGGTTTTTGTCATTGTTTACCCCAGCATAGGCTAGATCTAGGTATAAATAAGTATTTTATTGTAAAGGAAGTTGAGCTGCTTTCCTATATCGAGAGAGTGTCTTCCTCATTTGAACTCATGGTTGGATCTTTGGAACTTGCTCTCTTTTGAGCCTAGTTGATTAAGATTTTCAGGCAACTCTTTCACGAGAAACGTCACCTTTAGCTGAGGAGAGGGTTTTGTGCTGCTCGGTAGTAACATTGGGAAGGAAGCATCATTACCTCACCAGTCCAGCTCTTTATGCATGCATCTTATCTCTGGAGTATCATCAGCTTGATTATTAGTGGTAAGTGTTGACCTTTCTGTAAATCTCTGCCCTAGTTTAGCTATAATTTAGGGCCATTGTTCCGACACCTTGCATGCAAATTTTTATTCATCATTCTTGCACATTTTGAGAGTACAAGTGAGCCCTAGAATAGAAAACAGTAGAATATCAACATTTGGGGTATTACAGTGGTATCAGAGCATGTTCCTTGCCAGCTGTGGGCTTGAACATGAGAAGTAAATGAATACAGAGGAAGACACTTTTGTAACCTATAGGAGAAGGAAGAGTAGGTACACTAAGGAGCAGGAATTCGAGGATATCCAGTTAGAATATATCAACTTAGACATGGACCCAACAGGTATACACTCTGACAGAGGGAAAGGAATAGGAAAAGAGGAAGATAGGTTGGAATTTCGCAGCTTGGTAAGTGCATTGAATGACCTAGCCAAAGGGCAGAAGGAAGTATTGCATGCAATAAACAAATTGGCTCTTAAACCAGAACCAGGTCATAGCAGTATACCTCTTTCACCAGTAGATAGAGGATCTACTAGTAGTAATGGGAGGCATGCATACACTAATATGCAAAACACACCTCATATATATAACAAAACCTCCAACAGACCTACTATGCCTCACTTCCTGGAGAATGCAGTAGCAGGATCAGTCATGCCAGCAGAACCTATTGAACCATTTGGAGCGTACTTACAGGAGTACAGGGATTTGGGAGATGAGTACCATTCAACCATGACTTTCTCATATTTTTGCAACATGAAAAGCAGGAACAGGCCAAGAGGATTCAATAGATCATTCAATCAAAATTTTGAGTTGCAACGCACAATGGGGAGACTGACTACCCCCAATTTTGATGGGACAGAAGTTAGAGACCTACTTCCAACTTAACCCCATGACAGAGACAGATGCAATCAAGTTGACTACTTTACATTTGGACGGGGAAGCACATGAGTGGTGGTACCACGGACTGGTGACATTGGGTCACAACACTATCACTTCCTACAGTGACTTCACACAGAGGCTCATGGAGCACTTTGATAAGAAGGACCCAAAGATTCATTTCAGGGATCTTGCTCAGCTCAAGCAGATAGGCAGTGCAGAGACATTCATATCCGAATTCCAGAGAGTTGCAGTTATGGTATCTGACATATCAGAGAGTCGGTTGATTATGCTATTTATGGAGGCACTATCTGAGCCACTCTGTGAATGGGTGAAGGCTTACAGGCCAATGACTTTGCAAAATGCTATTAGTAGGACTCTGGACCTACATGGTTCTGTGCCAAAGAACAAGCCACCACAAAAATCTACCAATCTCCCGGAAAACAAGAAAAAACCTACCTATCTTCCAGAAAACAAGGAAAGGATAATCCCATAGAGGGAATGGTTGAACGAGGACACACGACGAGATTTGAGAAGGAAGAAATTTGAAGAAATTCTGCGTTTTATTGTTTGCTGGTTTATGTCAACATTTCGTGGTTTTCACTTACAGCCGGTTTTGCATTGGCTGTAGGTTACTTATGAAATTTTACTGAACAATTAAACACACAGTAAAATACACTAACAGGCTGAAAAACACATTTAACAATCACACCATAAAATGATAGACTCAGAGATTTTTGGCCAAAATCAAGCCCTGGAAAAACCCCCACTGGGAAAACCAGTTAGAGAGAGAGAGAGTTTTTATTATGCTTCAAAAAAAAATCAAACATTCAATTACAGTAAAAAATCCAACTTATCTCAACCCAGAAAAATAACCCAGCAGTCTGTCTCGGTTTTCGTGCTATGCTGCCTCGATTTCTGTGCAAATCCTTCTTGAAAAACGTGCCAGAAATATCAGCAAATATCTGCCCTTGAAAACTGTGCCAGCACTCTCAGAATCCGTACTGTACGGACATCATTTAATGCTGCTGTACGACCTCGATTTCTGTGCCAACAAATACAGAATGCTGCCTGTTTTTTTCTTGGAAACCGTGCCCAAAACCGTACAGTATGGATGGCAATAAATGCTGCCGTACTACTTCTCGATTTTCATGCCAGCAATAAATGCAGGCCGTACACACCTCGGTTTCTATGCAGTAATAAAGGCTCCTCGATATTCGTGCCCACTTGAAGTCTCTTCAGCGAGCTGCCTTGAAAATCGTGCCCACTCTCTCCTCTCTTCAGTTCTCTCTGCTCTTCTTCTCTCTTCTTCTCTCAAGAATGAAAAGTATATGTGATTTGCCTCCCTCGACCCTTTTTGTCTAAACCCTAAGTGGGAATCTAATCCAACGGTGGAGAAAGATCCAATCCAATGGCTAAGATTCAATGAGAGTAAAAAAATCACATTTATTTAAATCACTTAAATAAATTTAGTCACCCACTTAAATTTATCGAAAAGTGACTTTAACTTTATAAAGTCTCATTAAGTAGCTTTTAATGTGAGGGTCACCTTTTTCCCTTTTCTAAGTGACTTAGGCAAAAAGTCACTTAGGGAACAAATTCCTAGGTACAAAACTAACACTCCCTCTTACCGAGGAAGGTGTTCTGCACCACTCCCAACTTATCTCTGAAGAAGACAAACTTCCCCCTCCCCAAAGACTTCGTCAGAATGTCTGCAACCTGCTCATCAGTGGATATATACTGTAGCTCAACTGCCCCTCTCTGAACATAGTCACGGATGAAATGGTACCTGATCTCAATGTGCTTCGACCTGTCATGAAACACTGGATTCTCAGAGAGCTGAATGCAACTCTGATTGTCACAATAGATCACCATAGGCCTAAGCTGTTGATCAAATAAATCTACCAATAACTTGCGAAGCCACAGTGCTTCACAAGTAGCTTGACTGGCTGCCATATACTCGGCCTCAGCAGTACTCAGTGCAACGGACTTCTGTTTCCGACTGAACCACGACACTGCTACCGAGCCCAAACTGAAACAACAACCGTAAGTGCTCTTCCGATCCCTCACACAACCTGCCCAATCTGAATCTGTGAACCCAACCAAGCTGACTCCACCCGAACCCCTGTAGTCCAGACCATAATCCACCGTACCTGCAAGATATCTTAGTATGTGCTTTGCGGCAGTCCAGTGCACACTCCTAGGCTCAACCATGAACTGACTAAGAGTGTTGACCGCAAAACACAAGTCTGGCCTGATATTGACCAGATACATCAATGACCCAATGACCTGACGATATAAAGTGGGATCCACCAACTTACCCTCGGAAGCATGAAGTTGCTTCCAGTTGGTGATCATAGGCGTACACATCGGCCTGCAGTCCTCCATCTGAAATCTCTTCAGAATATCAACTGCATACTTCCCCTGTCCAAGGAAAATATGTCCAGGCTCCTGCCAAACCTCCATCCCCAGATAATAATGCATCAGTCCAATGTCTGTCATCTCGTACTCCGATGCTAGATCTCTCTTGCAATGTGCAATGAGACGCTCATCACCTGTGATAAATAGATCATCAACATATAGCAGAAGAATGAGCGGATCTCCTCCAACCACAATGAAGTATAGGTTGGGATCAGCCTCACTCTTCTGGAATCCCATCGATGTCAAGTAAGTATCAATCCTGGAGTACCAAGCTCTAGGAGCTTGCTTCAGTCCGTACAAGGCTTTCCTCAGCCTGCACACATGAGAATCTCTCCCATGGATCTCAAATCCCTGTGGCTGCTCTAAATATACCTCCTCCTGCAGAAGACCATTGAGAAATGCAGTCTTCACATCCATCTGGTGGATCTTCCAACCCATCTCTGCTGCTATAGATATAACTGCCCTGATAGAAGAATATCGAGCAACTGGAGCAAATGTCTCATCATAGTCAACTCCTTCAACCTGTGAGAACCCCCGCGCCACAAACCGAGCCTTGTACTTCTCCACATTGCCATCCGCAGCATGCTTTATCTTGTAAAGCCACTTGGAAGTCACAACTGACTTCCCCTCAGGTCTCGGCACTATCTCCCAAGCATCATTCTTCAAGATAGAATGGTACTCTTCCATCATGGCATCTCTCCATACCTGATGCTGGGAAGCCTCCTCAAATGTGGATGGCTCAGAGTCACGAAGACTCGCAACAAGGGCCATACCATACCTGTCTGGCTCCACCACTATCTTGATCTGCTCCTGGGGCCTACCAACTGCCTCTGCATCCTTCAAGGTCTCCTGAAGCCACTTAGGCTTCTTCTTCCTTGAAGACTGCTCCTCCCAAACTGGTCTTGGGCTCTCCTCATCTGAGGAAGTCCCAGTACCTGAAGGTCCAACACCCCGAGGACCAGTACCTGATGAACCTGCGCCTGACGAACCTGTGATCTGAGGACTCAACCTTGAACATGTCCCTGAAACTGTCCCTGAAGTGCTAGCCACCTAAATCACTGAACCTGTAGAAGCTGTGTCTGTACCCTGTGATCCAGTCACTTCAGAAACCTGTGGACCTGATAGCGGCATCGAAGAAGCCTGTACCAACTGAGGTGTGGGAGCTGGTGTCTCCCCCTGCTCTAACTCCCTAGACTTCCTGAAGGCTCTCTCCTCATCAAACTTCCCTTCCCGCCGGACAACAACTCTCCTTAGGCTAGGTAAGTAAAGCCGATAGGCCTTCGAAGTCTCGTCATATCCCACAAATATGCCTCTCTGCGGTGGGATCAAACTTCGTCCTCTTCTCAGAAGGGACGTGAGAGTAAGTTAACGAGCCAAATATGCGAAAGTGGCCCACCTCAGGCTTCTTGCCAGAATACATCTCCTCAGGAGTCTTACTCCCCACTGCCCTGTGAGGACTCCTGTTCTGCAGATAAACTGCAGTGCTACATGCCTCTGCCCATAGAAAGAAAGGTAACCCCTGATCATGAAGCATCGCTCTGGATGCCCCCACAATCGACCTGTTCTTTCTCTCTGCTACTCCATTCTGCTCAGGAGTGTAAAGAACTGTCAACTGTCTCTGAATGCCCTCCTGTCTGTAGAATGCATCGAACTCCTTGGAGGTATACTCACCCCCATTGTCCGATCTCAACATCCGGATCTTCCTCCCCGTCTGCTTCTCCACAAGGGCTTTGAACCCTTGGAAGACTCTCAACACAAGTGAGGACTTCTTGCTCCTCAAGAAGTAGATCCAGGTCTTCCTGGAGTAGTCATCAATGAAGCTAATGTAGTACTCAAAACCTGTCAAAGACACTGATGACATAGGACCGCATATGTCAGAATGGATAAGATCTAGCACCCCTGCAGCTCTCGTGTCACTGCTCGGAAAAGCAGTCTTGGTGTACTTTCCCAAAGCACACCCCCTGCACACATCTCTCTGCTCAATGCTGAACTCCGGTAATCCTGTAACCATGCTCCTCAACAATCTGAGAGCTGGGTGATGTAGGTGGGCCATCCTCCAATGCCATAGCTCACATAGCTCACTGCTTCTGCTGTGTGCTAGAGCGCACTGTGGCTGAAACAAGAGCTTGTACAGCTTTCCACATCTGACTCCAATGTCCATGGCACTAGACATACCTGTAGCCCTGGGATACACCTGCACTCTCCCATCTGAAAAGCACACCCCAAGACCCCTGTCCTCAATGGTGGAAACTGACACAAGGTTCTTCTTTAGCCCAGGGACATACAACACATCCCTTAGAGTCATGAGACTCATCGACTCCCTCTGAAATGCATCACCAAACTCATCAACCTCTGCTGAGGCTGCTGTCTGCTGTCCCTGTCCCTTCTTCTTCTTCTTGCTTGCTCACTGTGAAGCATAGTGCCCAAATGCCTGACATGCATAACACTTGATTTTACTCAAGTCTTTCTTCTGCCCACTCTGCTGGTGCAGCGTGGCCCCACCCTTCTTGGGACCCTTCTTCTTCTTGCCCTTAGCTGCCAAAGCCACATTCTCGTCATCAACCCCACTGTGAGATGTACTGCCCTGTGCAAGACCTCTCCTAGTCTCCTCCTGCACAAAGTCATCCCAAAGTCTCTCCCAGGTAGGTAGGTTCTCTCTGCCCACTATGGCTTGCACAAATGCACCCCAGGGCTTTGAAGCCCCATTCACTGCTGTGCATACTAGCTCTGTAGGGGGTACCACCTCCCCAACTACTGCAAGTTCATCCCGAACTGCAGAAATCCTGGTAAGATATGCTGTGACTCCCTCACCCCCATTCATCTTTATACTTTTGAGTTTCTCTTTGAGAACCATCTTCCTGTTCTCATTGGAACTCTCATACAAACTGATCAAGGCTGACCACATCAAGTGTGCCCTAGTCTTGCCTGAAATGTGAGAGATTATGTGGTCTTTAACTGCATCTAGAATGATCCTCCTAGCTTTACAGTCCTTCTTGTTGAAAGCTGATAGAGCTGTTGCATCTGCTGATGCGGGAATGGCAACCAGGTTAGCTGTAGTGTTCCTAACTATATTCGGCCATAACTCATTCTCCTCCAGTATTAATAAAATTCTGGCCTTCCACAGCACAAAATTTCCTGTCCCATCCAGCCTATCCTCTAGTCTAAGACCTGTAGCCATCACTACACCAACCCAACAAAGTGCTGCTCACTGACAGAAGGTAAAATACTAAAAATTTCTGAGATCTGAAAATTTCTGTGTGTCTGCAACCTATCACTGTTTTCTGCCCCCAAGCTCTGATACCATGAAGAAATTCTGCGTTTTACTGTTTGCTGGTTTATGTCAACATTTTATGGTTTTCACATACAGCCGGTTTTGCATTGGCTGTAGGTTACTTATGAAATTTTACTGAACAATTAAACACACAGTAAAATACACTAACAGGCTGAAAAACACATTTAACAATCACACCATAAAATGATAGACTCAGAGATTTTTGGCCAAAATCAAGCCCTGGAAAAACCCCCACGGGGAAAACCAGTTAGAGAGAGAGAGAGAGAGTTTTTATTATGCTTCAAAAAAAAATCAGACATTCAATTACAGAAAAAATCCAACTTATCTCAACCCAGAAAAATAACCCAGCAGTCTGTCTCGGTTTCCGTGCTATTGCTGCCTCGATTTCTGTGCAAATCCTTCTTGAAAAACGTGCCAGAAATATCAGCAAATATCTGCCCTCGAAAACTGTGCCAGCACTCTCAGAATCTGTACTGTACGGACAACATTTAATGCTGCTGTACGACCTCGATTTTTGTGCCAACAAATACAGAATGCTGCCTGTTTTTTTTCTTGGAAACCACGCCCAAAACCGTACAGTACAGATGGCAATAAATGCTGCCGCACTACTTCTCGATTTTCGTGCCAGCAATAAATGCAGGCCGTACACACCTCGGCTTCTGTGCAGTAATAAAGGCTCCTCGATATTCGTGCCCACTCGAAGTCTCTTCAGCAAGCTGCCTTGAAAATCGTGCCCACTCTCTCCTCTCTTCAGTTCTCTCTGCTCTTCTTCTCTCTTCTTCTCTCAAGAATGAAAAGTATATGTGATTTGCCTCCCTCAACCCTTTTCGTCTAAACCCTAAGTGGGAATCTAATCCAACGGTGGAGAAAGATCCAATCCAATGGCTAAGATTCAATGAGAGTAAAAAAATCACATTTATTTAAATCACTTAAATAAATTTACTCACCCACTTAAATTTATCAAAAAGTGACTTTAACTTTATAAAGTCTCATTAAGTAGCTTTTAATGTGAGGGTCACCTTTTTCCCTTTTCTAAGTGACTTAGGCAAAAAGTCACTTAGGGAACAAACTTCTAGGTACAAAACTAACAAAATTATGTTTCAATTGCAAAGAACCTTTGGTACTCGACCATAGATGTATGGGTAAAGGGAAGGTACACCTCATCGAAGTACTTCCAGATAGCAGTGAGAAAGATGAATCAGAGCAGAAACCGAATGGAGAACTACGCAGTACAGAATTGGAACAATTGCCACAGAGAGCCACTATTGCTACCCTCACAGGAGTCCCCACCTTCCATACTATCAAGATCAGGGGAAGTATCTAGGGATAGCGTGCCATTGCTTTGATTGATGGTGGGGCCTCCCACAACTTTATAGATGCCTCTTCGGTAGAGAGGAAAATATTTCCTATTGAGGACTTTGAGGGCTTTATCGTTGTCATGGTTGGCAATCACAAGATGAAATGCACACAGAGAATACCTCAGTTACAGGTACAGCTTGGGAATTGTACATTGGTGGATGACTTTTATGTGGTAGATGTGCTAGACACGAGCATTGTTTTGGGAGTACAATGGCTGTACTCGATTGGGAAATACTCAACCAATTACCAAACATTAGAGATGGAGTTCTTGGCACCAGATGGGAAAAGGGTAGTCCTAAGGGGAATGCCCAATGAAGCTTCAGGGTCAACCACAACAAAGGGGATGGCCACCATATTTAGGCATGAGAACAAGACTCGCACGAGAAAATGGCCAACTCCAACACGTAAGACTTCAAGGAAGGACCAATGGTATGAAAAGGGATTTTCGAGTAGACCTCCAGACAAAGGTGTGATGCAGAACCAATTACCAAACATTAGAGATGGAGTTCTTGGCACTAGATGGGAAAAGGGTAGTCCTAAGGGGAATGCCTAATGAATCTTCAGGGTCAACCACAACAAAGGGGATGGCCACCATATTTAGGCATGAGAACAAGACTCGCACGAAAAAATGGCCAACTCCAACACGTAAGACTTCAAGGAAGGACCAATGGTATGAAAAGGGATTTTCGAGTAGACCTCCAGACAAAGGTGTGATGCGGCTTAGGGAATTCGAACAAGGATCTAAATCTAGGATGTCCAATCCTCACAGGTACCCAAGAAGATACAGGGAGGAAATATGGAGCATGGGTGAGAAGAAACAAAAATTCGAAGAAAAAGAAGAGCCACAATGTCCTCTTTTAATTAAATCACCTGAGACAGCCGTTAACCTATTTTATTCCCATAAGTTCGAGCGAGTATTAAAGAAAAGGGAATAACTGAGGACTAATATCACTAGGAGCAGAATAAGTCATCAGTAGAGGAAAGAAGGCCATCAGAGTAATATCACTCAACATGTGAAGCATGCAGGCCTCATTTCTTCAGTCTTAAAAGTCAACATGAAATTAGAATTGCATGCATGCAAAAGTGAAGCATAAACCCTAAAAGTGACATGCAAACCCTAAAAGCGCACGATAATCTATTTAAGAAGGGTTATTGGACTAAAGGAGGGATCTTTGATTATTATTGTTGATTTGGAGTATTTGAGCAGCAGCAATAGTTGGGGTTGAAGACAGTGTCTTTAGCTAACGAGGGTTCGATAGTGAAATATTTGCCCTGGTCTCCTTCAGGGTAGGCCATTCAGGTCCACCATTAGCTTTCGTCCTTATTCATTCCTATACAATGATTTGGCATCCACCGGAAGATTGTTTGCAGGAACACGTGTGCAGCTGGGGATTTAGCTGGAAAACCCCAAAGTATTCGCTGGGTCTCTGAATCTCAGTTTATCTTCCGTATACTGGCATCATCTTCATATTGCACCAATTTGGTATAGATTATCACGGATAATGCACCAATTTGCAAAGCTACAGGTTGAATTATTGAGAGCAGGTATGAGCACATTTTTTGGACATCTTGCTTATCCATAATCTAAATATGATATTGGAAGAAATTGACAAGAAAGTTCCATGGATAAAGGAACTCACAGGGGATGTAAGGGAAATTATCAAATTCATCACCAACCATCACTAATCTCCATCAATATTTCGACAAATCTCTAAATTCGAGTTGTTGAAAGTTGCTGAGGCAAAATATGCCTCTAACTTCATAATGAGGTTAAGCAATCATTAGTTTCTATGGTGGTGAGCCAACTTTGGGCTGGGTGGAGACAGCTAGATTAAGAGCGGTGAACTATGGTGCGTAGGTTGTGCCTTGATGAGGAGTGGTGGGGCTAGATAGATTTTTTGCTCAAGTTCATATCCCTTGCATTTGAGCTTCTAAAAAATGACGACACTGAACAACTTTTCTCGGGAGAGGTTTATGATGGCATGGATACCATGGTTGAGAAAACTATGGAAATCATTTCATAGGTTATTTATAAAGTTTAAGTGTTCTATATCTTTGTTGTGATTCAATTTTTGGATTAAGTATTAGATATAGAACACTTAAACTTCAAAAAATAACCAAAATACATTCACCATAAGAATAACACCAAGATATAGAGAAACCCTTAAGGTAGGGTAACACCATCAAATACTTATTAAGAAAAGAATCACTCCATAGGTCATGCTTCTGCAATATTAATCCTCAACATCATGACTAGCATAATGATACTCATGTGTATATCCTGTCTCATGAGTATTCCTTAGGGGCTTATGCCGTATTATTATATTATTTTCTCTAGCTAACCCAAACCACCTAGTGGACCATATTCCACTATGTGTGGCCATAATACATTAATTATTCCCATTGGGTACACATAACATATATTATTTCCATTTGGATTCCCATTACATCATTTATTCCCCGTGGATACCTGCCTAAGTACCCCATATTATTCTCTCCTAGGTATATAATAGTTATTTATTTGGATGGTGTAATTTTAACCCCCTATGTGTAGGGTACACCCAAGGAAGGAAGTAAAGGGTAGAGTCTCTTGTTTCCTTTGTGATTGCAATTGAACCCTCTAATACACTTATGTAAGGGTAGACTAGAGCATTTTTTTGTGTGGATGATTTTTGAAGCTAGGCCCTCCAAGCTAGTGATCCTTTGACTCCATTTTCCCTAGATTGGATTAGCATTGGTCCTTAGAGTGGTTGTCTTATCCTCCCATCACCATTAAAATATCCTATACTACAAAAACAACATTTTGCTAGGGAAAACTCTTAAGAATCACTTTGGTAGTTTTTATCTTTGCCTTGGTGATCATATCTTAGGGACTACCCCCCTTGAGTTGGAGAAGAGACAACCAAAAGTTGGAAGGGGAATGGTGTGGTGACATTGGCTTTTCTCCTTTGGTTCCCTTGGCTAGTTTGCGTTTTCGAGACTTTAATCAAACATGCTAGTTTGGGAGCTAACAATCTGCGACAAAGCTATCAACCATGCCATCACACAATTTTAATTACTTAATGAATAATGACCACCTTTGAATATATAGGAATGTCTCCTTGGAGGAACAATCAACTGCCACCCTCTATCATCCTTAACATCACAGGTCAACACAATGGGTATGAAATCATAAGTTGATTAGGACAACCTACATTGATAATCATATCTACGTGCAAGGTCACTGTAATGAACAACAACAACAACAACAATAATCAATGAAGAAACACACGAGCTAGTTAAAGGGCACGAGCTAGTTAAAGGGCATGTCTATTCAACTAGGTGATCAATCAACATGTTTATATCTTATCACGGTGGTCATTGTATATCCTATCTCTTTCATATTCTATTCATTACTAAATATATTTATCACTATCCTACATGGATTTCTGTGTATTATCCTTACTATGTTGGAGTTTTGCTAGTGAATGAACCTTGTTCGTTTGATTGGTATCGAATCCAATTTTGATCATAGCCTTTTGTAATGTCCTCTTCTAATTAAGTACATAAAAACAACCATTTACCTATTTAATTCCCATAGGTTCGAGCAGGGATTAATGAAGAAGGGAATTGATTGAGGACTAATAGTACCGGTGTTAGATTTTCTACTTTAATTCAGTTTGATTAGGATCTTTATCTGAAAGAATAACAAGCACAGCAAGATACACAAGACACAAAGATTTTCCTCGGGGAAACCATAAAGGAGAAAACCCTGCAAACTTCCTCAGAATAGTTCCATCACTAATACAATATCACAAGATAGAAAAACCCAAGAATAAGAAGTCTTCTGCAACTCTCTCTTTCTCCTCTAGAGAACGTGTCCTCTCTCTCTCTCTTTATGCAAACTTGAGAGTGAGTGAGTGTGTGTATAAATGAGGGAGGGCGCCTCCCTATTTACACACATCAAGTGATTGAACTAAAACTTAATTGGGCCGACCTCCTGACCTTGCAAGGCCGACTTCTCCTAGGGAGACTCAGAAGTACATTGCAAGCTCAACCATCAAACAAGAAGAACAATGTCTCAATCAACTAGGGCAAGAGCTAAAGGGCAAAGGAAAGGGAGAAATGCCCCATCTAATGTCTCCCCTCCTATTCCTCCAAGCACAAGCTCTTCTACTCCTGATGCTAGTGCTCCATCTACTGCTAGTGGAGATCATGCTCCATTGAACCCTGTTTTAGCAAGACAACAAGCCCAAGAGAAACAATACCGTTTGTGGAGGTATGTGACTAGGAAAAAAGGCCCTGGGGCAAAGCTAGGTGGGGGAGGCAATGTGTGTTGGACTATAGTTTTAAAAATTGGAATCGGACTCGGAATCGGTCGAGGGTCAACTCGGAATTGGAATCGGAATCGGTAATGAATCGGTCATAAATCGGCCGATTTGAATTTAATGAATCGATTTGCTAAAAAATACATCAAATATTTAAATTTTAAAGAAAAACAACATTTTCAAGATTATAATCCATGATTCCAAGGCATTGAAGACAAAATAACCAAAATCTGTTCATGTATATACCATATAAGAGTCAATAATAAATATATCAAAATGGCACAAAGTGTACTATAATCTGAAGTCTATGACTGTACTCTGTGCAATACATAAATTATAATACATGTAACATATCTAGGATACTAGAACAAAATAAATAAACCATGAGGCCTAGGCGGCTAGGCCCTATATAATAAAGGCTATATGGCCTGGAGAGTCCAAAAAACATGCTACATAATCAACTACATAAATGATAATACATCATCAATGATCATCATCAAACTCAACATCACTGCTAGAACTAGAACTAGAAGAAGAACCAGAAGGACTAGCAAATGCATCATGATCTGGCTCAGTCTTGGGCTCCTCAGGATCAAAGTCATTTGCTAATGAAGTATTAGTACTGGCTGAATGTCGACGTCGTCGACGACTATAAGTACGAGGTTTTGATCGGCTAGTGCCTGCCATGCCTCGCACTGCTCTCTCAGCATCTACACCTGTATGAACTAATGGCATCGGTAGTAAATGATCTGCATCCAATGGAACATCCAGCAAGTCCTCCAGCTCAACATCTATGTCATCACCAAACTCTGGCGGTTGGGTCTCCACTACCCATTCTGAGTTTAGATCTATATCATCCAACACAATGGGATCCGTATCAGGTCTTTTGTTCATTAATTGGTTGTGCCTGAGTCGGAGGTTGTACTGCACAAAGACTAGATCGTTTAACCGTTTTTGCTCTAAATGGCTTTTCTTCTTTGTGTGAATCCGCTCAAACAAAGACCAATTGAGCTCACACCCAGAAGAGCTGCAGGTTTGACTCAGGACCTGTATTGCAAACCTTTGCAATAGTTTAGTATGGTTACCAAATGCCTGCCACCATTGTGCTGCAAATGTGAAGAGTCAAGGTAGTTAATAACTTAATTCAACAATTTAAATTTTAAACTTAATTCAAGGTAGTTTATAACTTTAAACTTTAAAAACATAAGTTAATCAAACAATGGAAATGTTTACTTGGTTGGTCTTCCTCTCTTGAAATCTTAGCAACATTATTGCCAAAGGTACCTGTGGCGGTAGTGAAAGAGTTGATCTATCGATGTATCTCCAATTGGTCCGCCTCATTTGGGACCATGCGCTCAAGGCAAGAATACAATCCATCTGGCACCTCCCCAGTCGGATCTGGATCAATATGCGCTCTATACTGATACCTTGGGTTAAGAAAATACCCAGCTGCATGTATAGGGCGATGGAGTTGATTGTTCCATCTCCTATCAATGATCTCCCAAATAGGCCCATACTTGGCCACTCTATCTTTGTATGCTGCCTTTATTTGCTCCTTTGCTTGATCCATAGCTTCATAAATGTAGCCCGTGGCCAATTTTTCCCCATCAACCAACCGCAACACCTTAACAAGTGGCTCAGTAATTGCCACAACCTCTGCTGCTCTTTTCCAAAATGAAGAGCTTTTAATTCTTTTCTTGGTGTCTTTTCCATCTTGTTTGAGGGCCCATTGGGATGAATTCCATTCATCACTTGAAAACATTTTCTCCAAGTTCTGTGCTTGGGAAATGAGAGATTGCAATGTAAGGAAGTGAGTTGCAAATCTAGTAACTGCAGGCCTAACAAGCTCCTTGCCCTGTGTGTGTCTCCTCATCAAGCTCAATACCCAACTGTGGTTGTAGATGTATTTACTATTTGGTGATGCTTTTGGCATGCTCTATAGTGTCCTTGATCCAATCTTGTTTGCATATGTCCTCAAGCATGAGGTCTATGCAATGTGCCGCACATGGAGTCCAAAATATGGTTTTATGTTTTTCCTCTAACATCTTACCAGCAAGAACATAGTTAGAGGCATTATCTGTGATGATTTGTACAACATTACTTGCCCCCACCTCCTCAACAACGTCATCCAAAAGACGAAATAATAGATTTGCATCTTTCACCTGATCAGATGCATCACTTGATCTCAAAAACATGGTTCCTCGTGGGCAAGAGACAAGAAAGTTTATGAGAGTACGACCCTTCTGATCGGTCCATCCATTTGACATGATAGTGCATCCTGTTCTGATCCATGACTGTTTGAAGTCTTTCAAGTATTCTTCTATTGATACTATCTCTTTTTGCAAAAGAGATCCCCCCAAGTCATGCATACTAGGGCCTTTGAAGCCCTTACCAGCAGCTATAACAACATCCCACATAGGTTGGTAATAAGAAGAGCGTGCAGTATTGAAGGGGAGATCAGCATCATACCACCATCTAGCTATGTACTCATAGGCAGCTTCTTTGTATTTCTTCTTCCAATGGTCATCTAAGGTGGGCTGAACATGTGTTGAAGGCATACGAGAAGCATTGGCACTAGCAGAGGATGTAAACTAGCTTTGAATGCCACCCTTCTTTTTTGATTTACTCTTCTCTTGTCTAGTATCGGAGGGTGCAACATACCCAGAAGGATCCCTAAGATCGGTAGAAGGGATAGATGAAGAGCCTTCAATTGAACCCGGAGCATAGGTCCCATCCATCATTTCAGCAAGCCTCCTCTTCTTTCCTACTTCTTCCTCTATCTCTTTTTGCCTAGTCTTAGTCTCTTCAAACTTCTTAAAATATTCTTGCATATCCGCTCTAATTTGTCCAATGACATCTAGTGGAGCTTCACATGCCTTCACTTGCCCTTTGATGGCAGCCAAGTGTTGTTTAAGCCTGTAAATTCCACCACCCTTAATCAACTTTTTGCAATACTTGCAATACATAACCCCATCAACAACATTTGCATGGGCCCATGCTGGATCTTTTGCTTTTGGGGCCGTTTCGGAATCCGTCAAGGCTGAAAGTTGAAGCAACAACGAGCATTAATTCCTCAAAAAAACATAATAAAAAAAGTTAAAAACAACATTAATTCCTCAAAAAAAAAGTTTAAGTTCTAACATGGATGATGGATCATCATAGTAGCCACATTTTTTAAATTTCATTGAGAACTGAGAACTTTTAAATGCATTGTTATTTGATCATAGTAGCCACATTTTTTTAATTTCAAAGTTTGAAAGGGTTAGACAAAAAATGTCATATATGTTATCTTTAAGTTTGTTTTTGGGAGAATCAAGGCCTATTTGAAAAATAATTTGGGAGAATCAAGTCCAATTTGTCATATATATTATATCAATATGTTATCTTTAAGTTTTCTTGAAAGAATAGTCAAGGGTCGTGTGGCAAAAAACTGACAAGAATTGTCATACTGAAAATTATTTATTGGTATGGATTCTAGAAATTAAAGATCGGTTAGCCACAAAAACATGCATAAATGTAACCAAGCTAGTACAAATTACAATGATGGAATATGGTTATTTATAATTTTGGCATTTACTCACTTGTTTGCTGACTGTCCAGACTCCACAGTGCTGCGGCCTGCCCACTCCAAACTTGACTATCCACTGTCTAGACTCCACAGTGCTGAGTGTTGCGGCCTGCCCACTCCAAACTTCAAAGCTCTGCTGTTAAGCGGCAAGCCACTGCCCACAGTGTTGCCCACTCCACAGTCCACACCTCGTCCAAGTCCTTGGCAGTTGGCACTTGCTCCACGTTACAAGTTTTCAACATTCAACCAAATAAAATGATTCTCAACCGGTCCAAGTTTTGTTTTGTAGTTGTGCATTAGGTTGGGGAATAGGATAGGTTAGGGAACCGTTTAGGTTAGTAAACATTTAAAAAATAAAAAAAACAAACTAAAAAATAAAAAAAATGTGACTTTTTCCAAACCGGACCGGTCAGGCTCGAACTCGGCCGGTTGGACTGGTTAGTTACCGAACCGGACCGGTTTGGTACCAAACCGGCCGGTTCGGTAACTAACCGGTCCCTGATCCGGTTTGACCCGGTTTGGTTCCGAAATGGTGAACCGGCCGGTTCCAGTTCTGATTTGGCCGATTTTTCAAACTATGGTTGGACTTGCAATTTTTGCAAGAATGAGTTTAAGAGTCAAGGGCTATTTGTTGGCCCTTCCTTCTTGTGGGATTTCTTCATGTAAAGCAGTGAGTGTTACCCAAAGGAGGGATATGGGAACAGAGGATCAAGAAGGATTAGGCAATGTAGCAGCAGCAGGTAAGAAAAATAATGAGGATCCTCTTCCATTCTTGAGGAAACCCTCTAGCATTCGGCCTCCATTTCCACCTAGTAGAGGTGATACATATCCAACAAGAAAAAGGCCATCTTCAAGTGGTCGAATGTACAAGATTTTCCAATAAGAGGCGCAAGAAGAGGTAGACCTCACCATTGCATTCTTTTTCTACCTCAACTTCATCTCATTCAGTGTTGCATGGTCACCATTGTTTATTGAGATGTGTCGAAGTCTCATTGAATGAGCTCCATCTGGTTATGTGCCTCTTGGTTCAGAGAAGCTTAGAACCACATTATTGGTTAAGGCAAAGAAGGAGGTGGATAAAAATCTTGAGCCAATTAGATCAACATGGCCCTCATCCGGAGTGAGTATTGTTTCTGATGGATGGACAAATCCAACACACCATCCACTCATCAATTTCATGGTATCTTCCCAAAAGGGATCAGTGTTCTTGAAGGCGGTGAATGCTTTGGGGAAATACAAGGATGCACATTTTATGGGTGAGTTATTCATCAAAATCATTGAAGACGTAGGTGTTGATTCTTGTGTACAAATCATCACAGACAATGCATCTGTTTGCAAGGCTGCTGGTATGATTGTGGAAACTAAGTATTCACATATATTTTCATTTTGGACACATTTCAATGCTAATTTGCTCATTGTTTGAATTTATCACAAGATTCATCTAGGGGAAAGGTCATTTTAGTGATTTGAGTTGTAGTGTTCTAGAGTCATTTATACTTGCTTTTATTGCTCTTACAGATTTTTTGGACACCTTGCATTGTCCATTCCTTGAATTTAGCACTCAAATCCATTGCTTCAGATGTGACATGGATTGGCAACATTATTGAGGATGCACGCCATATCCGTAACTTCGTACAAAACCACACAAATGCCCTCATGGAGCCACTCATCGACGAGGTTGACGGTCTATTCACCAACTTGCATGGTACGTGACGTCGCTCCTTGGTTGTGTTCGTCCTTTCTGTTATTGTCACGTCCCCTTCCTTTGCCACCTTTTGTGTCTCACCTGATGTTTTTTTCACCCAGATTTTCCTTCGAGGTTGGACATTTGGGATATGAAACAGGCAATCCCGAATAATCTGTCCCACTTGTCTGCATGCGAAACACCTAAAGGGGATTTTCTAGTAATCCAGCTCCTGTTTCCAAATACTGCCATGCAATTCTAATTTGATTTTTGCACACCACCTGTCAACCTTTGTGTCCCAGTTTTCTTCCAGGGAAATAAAGTTTCCCAGCTTCTCTCCAATTGCTTTCAAAACAGGTGCCTGCCAAAACATCATAGGCAGTCGGGGCATAATTACCCAAATCTGTTGCAGGTTTTGTGGTTCTCTTTTTGCATCAAAATGTACCTGCCAATTTTTCAGAATTAAGCCAGAGGGCCCCCATCTCCATGATCCTTTCAGTAATTTTTGTTTGTCCAATCTAGAATGAACTCTGAATAGAATCCATCAGCGCAACAATATATGAAAGGAAGGGAGCTGGTCCAACAGTGGTCCCCAATTGCGCTCCATCCAGCTTCTCAGCGAGGATTCCCCGACTTGTTTTCCACAGAATCTTCCAACCAGTGTTGTTGCCAGATAGTCTGGGACTTCTTCGATACCAATCTCCTTGCCGACCACCAAAACAGCGTTATCCTTCCTAGGTTTGGCCCCTCTTCGCTTAGATTTTGCAGCAGGAACAAGATTTGGCGTACTGGATTCATTATAATTTGACGGGAAATAATGGTGTGCTGATAGTTTCCTGCATGTGATGCGACATTTCTTCCCCATTATCTCTTCTTAATATATTTCAGTGCCTTAATTCCTCGTCTGTAACAAAAATCATTTCCCTTGGGGATGGAATGTCATAATCCACCTCATCCAGCTCCATCCTTTGTTCCTTTTGTACTTGACCAGGAGCAAGGCTACAGGTTGCCTGATTTGAAAGCTGACACGAAAACCCAGAAAATTCCCGAAAGAAAAAGAAAAATCAGAAAGATCCGTCATTTTGGTCATCTCCTTCGACCTTCGTTCTTCGGGCCTTTGCTGAGGCGCAGAGCTCCATTGGGCCTCTTTCCTCCTATATCAGTCATATATATATATATAAATTGTGTCCTACGTGTCCTGATTCCGGGGGTCACCATGCCCATGTCGGACACTCGAATCCCTGTGTCCTTCATGTCCCGTGTCTCTGTGTCAGGTGACTTAGATGCCTCATCTATATTGATCAATCAGCAGAGTTATGAATATTGGTATGTCTTTGCTTTACATGTAAAGTTTATTTCATGATCATCATATATTGAAGTTTCATATATCTGGGGTTTGTGCACTATCCAATTTAACTTTTAAAGGTTAAACAATGAACATCAAGTAACTCTGAACCAACAAACAAAAACCTCAACCACATCGGTATAAGAACACAAAATATCAGTTTGGGATATTACATTATATATATATACACTTTAGAGTTTGCTGATAAGTTATATTCCAGATCCTCGGCAATATATTCTCTTACATGATGTTTGCAACATGGGCTTGACACCTCTATATGTTTGACTAGGACATAGGTCTATGTAATTCCTGAATTATGTACATTGCTTGTCAATCTGGAGTTAGAATACTTTAGCTTGTAGGACTTTTTTGTTATCTTTCTGTTCATTACTTTTAGTTTCAGCTGTCTAGGGCAATTTATCCCACATAGGCCAGATTTGAAAATTCTCTTTTACAGCAGTTATAACAGCAGGTATAGCAGTAGGAAAACAGCCCATAGATTCCTCAATGAAGATGCCAAATCATTTAACAATTGTTCTTTTACTTATGCCAAATCATCAAAACATATATAGCAGTAGATAAATATACAGTAATAACATATATGGCTGAAAATGACATTTGTAAAATTCACTAGTTTTGTGTCGCTGGAAACTTTATTTATATGCTCAAAATGAAGTACAAGTCTATTACAAGGCTAGTACAAGTCTACTAGCCCTCCAAAAATGAGTAACAGATTCCACAGATATAACTTGTATAGAAAATGCACACTATTTTTTCTTTTGCATCTCATTTATTTTATCTCCATCAGGTCTCAAGATTAAGGGTTGATTATCCTATTTAACAGTACTGGTGTCTGATAGCTATCATTTTTTATTTCATCTGTCTGCAGTTTGTGCATTCTGCTGCGCTGGGGGGGCATGGATGCAGAAGCCTACCCAGAAGCATCAAAACAAGTATTGGAGCTTATCTGGGAGGTGACGTCTTTTAAAGGCTCAGAATATTCAGATTTATGGGTGAAGGCATACATTTCTGCTATCCAGGCATTGACCTTCTATGAGGTTAGATATTATACATTATTAGGTTCCTTTTCATGAAACGTTCCCACTCAATCATCTGACTACTGCATGAAGCAATTATTTTCATGGAAGTCTGGGAGAATCAATTTACTTGATGCAGAAACCAAATTTAAGCATCATGATAACTGTAATAAAATTGTGCAGTTGAATATCTTTCCTTATTTTAATTTAACATATCTGCATTCTGAACTAGCTTCTAGTTTCCTTTTTGAGGCATCCAATCTCTTTGATTTTGCAGATGAAAATGATACATGCACTGCATCTTGCTAATAGCATGCTTTTTCTATTTCCTTTCCTTCGTTTACAGGTTGGATATATGAAGCAAGTTATATCAGAGTTACCTAAGAAGCAGGTAGATTTGCTTATTTCTGAACATTGTCCTGAAGTGCAGCAGGTCACAGAGGGGCTTGTGGTCAAGTTCTTGACATACGAGCATAGGTCAGTTTTTTCTTTTCTTTTTTCTACTAGTGTGAAGCATTTGGTATGCTAAATTCAGCTCATTTTAGTGTTGGTTTAGATTGTTGAAAGATTTTAAAGATGGACACCTGGATGGATGAATTTCAGAACACGTCGTAGGCTGAGGAAAACAGAGAGAGTTGGGATGAACAAAGTTGAGAAGTTGATGCATGCTCTTCCTCGAGTACTATTTTCTTCAGGTAGTTGAGTCTTAAATGATTTCTGGACATTGCTGGATTATTTAGTGATTTCTTATAATGATTTAATGTATTTCTGGTGGTTTGCTAATAGCATAAGTTGTTCTTACATGCAAGGAAGTTCTATATTTGTTATTGTGGAAGTGAAGGTGCGAAATAGAGAAACTCTTTTTGTTGATAAAGTTTCTCCTTGTTATTGTTTTCCAGAAAACAGAATGAAATGACGATTTGCTTTTGGTCTTTACAAAATTTCCAAAAATATTTAAATTTGTTTGGGATTTATGTGCAGTTTCAAATCTGTTCTAATGTTAAAAAATCATTCTTTTCAAAATTCAGGGTTTCAGTTATCAACTTTGCATTGTATCATTCCAGATAAACTTTGTATCATATACATGTGTTGTCAATTTGTAATGGAAGACGGGAGTGTAAATTTTCGTTTAATATTCAAACTAGGGCTAACAGTGCATGCAAAATTTCTACTGATAACCACACATGAATATCTTCTACAGTATGCAGCGGAATATAAAACTGAGAAATGAACAATGTCACATCACAATATTGACACTATTATTTTGGGTATGGAAACCCGCGGAAAAACCCAAGATGGGAAAACCGGTGCAGCAGTCAACTGTCAAATATAGATTTTATTATGAGAAAATATGGAACTTTTACAATCACTGCAAATTCACCCAAACCTGGCGAATGTAGTACCCAGCAGAATCACTGGGCAAATCCCAGCTAAACCTCAACACCCTCCTATGTGAGTGTACGGCCCAACTGTACGAAGCTTGGTGATCCTGCTGCTTGCTCCTCTGTCTTCCCAGCGAAATCCTATGTTTGACTTTCTCTCTCTGTCTGTATCCTGTCTTTGTCGGAATACAAGTGTGTGTGTTCTCTCCACCAATTGATCTCTCTTTTATAACTTTAGGTAAAGCGAAAACCCTAATTTCACTTTCACTTAAAGTCAATAAACAATTAGATCACTTTAGTTATTTTCCAAAGTAAACTTAGGAAAAATATTTAAATACAATTGGCCTCCTATTTTAAGTCTTCTGCATGCAAGAACACATGCATGCAGGAAGACCTTCCTTGTTGCTGCTAGTTTAACAGGGAGAAATGACATGCTAGACATTTGATGAAAATATTGTTCAGTATTTTAATGTGGTCAATTTAATCAATATTTCCTTATTTTATTAAAGATTCATTTCTTCTTTAAAAAAGTTATGGTTAGTTTACATTGTAAACTTGGGTCTTTTTATTTCCAAAGAAAAAAAAACCGTATTTTCTTTTCCGGTATAGGACACAAAATACTATCTGCAGGTCCTCAAGGCACTGCACCAAAGGTAGAGAGGACTTATGACTTCAAAAAATAATCCAAAACTTAGACCAAAGAAAGGTCTACCTTATGACAGGCTCATCTTCCAGCAAAGGTCCCTAATCATTCACATTACATGTTCAGGGACAGGACTGTATGGTCTTTCCGATGATTCCTAAATGATAAACAAAGAAGCTAAATACTGGCCAGTGGTAGTTCAAAACAGAGAAATCAGTCCTTAAAACATAGAGTTAAGCAAAGAGACAGTGATCTGTCCTTCCAGGTGTTCTTCAAAGTGTACCTGTTACACGGGAGAGAGCAGACCTTCTTTAGATAAAGCAACAGCCTTAGTTCTCAGTTCTTGAAAGACATGAGGCAATCCAGCAAAGCGAGCATGAAGTTTGCTTAATCATAAACTAGTAATGGAAGGACTTGTTGGAGTATTAACACCCCAGTAATATTAGAGTTAGTAATCATGCTAATTTGTCTAATGCTCACTTTATATTAGGGCCAATTTAGCATAAAATGTTATAGGTTAGGTTGTTAAACGACTGTAATTCATTAGAGATGCTACAAATATGAAGGTATGAAAATTTATGATATGTGAGAGAGATGTGTTGGCTGCAACATCAATATTAAATTAGATTTTGTTATTTTTCGTTCACCTTTGTGTTTGTTTTTGTCAATGTGTGCACCCTACAAGATTCTTTTTTTGTCCTTGGAAAAACCATAATTTCTCATTCATATAAAGAAAAGAGGTTACATATTGTATGTGGAATGCGAGCATTCATAAAAATTCATAATGTAGATATTAATACACAGTTAAGAGACAAAGCGATAACACTGAAAATAGAATGTGAACTACTAATGAGGAAAACAATCCTTTCTCTCCTTTCTTCTTTTAGACTTCAATCCATCCCCCTAGTGAAGGTTCATGGGGACTACTTGTAGATTAGATTTCTGATTTCCAGTATTTGAATGTAGGGCCTGTAACACCTTGGATTGCACAAAGCTTATTTAAGGGGTAAGATGGTGATAATCCAGAAGAAGTCCAATGTATGGCTTGCTTAAACCAAATGTAATGTTCTCTTCCGATTAGGCCTTGAGGCCCAAAACCGCTAACCTATGTGATTCCTGTGGGTTCGAGCGGTTACTGACAGCTAGGGAATCAGCTGAAGACTGATGCCATCCATAGAAGATCTAGGGCATCATCATTGGTCAAGAAGGGCCACTGGGGCCAAAGGCCACCTCTGTGCATGCCATCCAAGCATTATTTAATGATGCATGCACTCTTTAAGTCTCCATCCGCATGCATGCAAGTCAACTGCAAATTAGAAGATAAAGTGACCTAATTAAGTCAAAGATTAGGGTTTTCGCAGTTGAAAGTTATAAAAGAGGGTAATGCATGCCATCCAAGCATTATTTAATGATGCATGCACTCTTTAAGTCTCCATCCGCATGCATGCAAGTCAACTGCAAATTAGAAGATAAAGTGACCTAATTAAGTCAAAGATTAGGGTTTTCGCAGTTGAAAGTTATAAAAGAGGGTAATGCATGCCATCCAAGCATTATTTAATGATGCATGCACTCTTTAAGTCTCCATCCGCATGCATGCAAGTCAACTGCAAATTAGAAGATAAAGTGACCTAATTAAGTCAAAGATTAGGGTTTTCGCAGTTGAAAGTTATAAAAGAGGGTAATGCATGCCATCCAAGCATTATTTAATGATGCATGCACTCTTTAAGTCTCCATCCGCATGCATGCAAGTCAACTGCAAATTAGAAGATAAAGTGACCTAATTAAGTCAAAGATTAGGGTTTTCGCAGTTGAAAGTTATAAAAGAGGGTAATGCATGCCATCCAAGCATTATTTAATGATGCATGCACTCTTTAAGTCTCCATCCGCATGCATGCAAGTCAACTGCAAATTAGAAGATAAAGTGACCTAATTAAGTCAAAGATTAGGGTTTTCGTAGTTGAAAGTTATAAAAGAGGGATAAAGCGAAAGGAGACTTCACTTTTGATTATTATTATTTTGGGAGCTCTTGGATAGAAGCATAGCAGTTGGGGTTGGAGACGGAGTCTTCAGCTAACGGGATTTCGGCAGTGAAACATCTGTCCTAGTCTCATTCCGGGTAAGCCATACAGGTTCACCATTTGTTCTTACATTCATTCATAAGTTATCTAGTATATGGTATAGATCATTGCAGGGACACGTGTGCAGCCGCAAGGGGGGGTTTTTAGCCAGAAAGCCCTAATCAGTTGCAGGGCCTTTAGTTCTCAGCTTTACTCTGAAACTAAGGCACCATTCTCATCATCAGCATCATACTCCGGTACCCGGTGATTATCAGATCCGTTCGTGCTCATCTGGAGTAGTTATTAGCAATTTCGGATCCAGGGGGCGTGAGCAGCTGTCTCTCTGGAGCAGGTCGCTATCCTACCTAGAGATCTCAGAAATCCCGCATGTACCAGGCATTCTCTCTGGCACGGGAAGGCTATCAGTCCTGCAAATTGGCAACATCATTGGACACCTCTTTCACTGAAAGCGTCACCCTTTTCTGACTGGGGTTCTTGCTGCTGGGGGTTCACCGGAAGCAGAAGAGACCTGCCCATCTCCGATCCAGTTCTCGGTGCTTGCATACTATCTCAGGAGCAGTCTAGCCGGCTTATCAGTGGTAAGTGTTCATTCTGTCCCACAAACCCTAACCCTAATTTTTGCTATAAAATAGGGATTTTTGCATGGCAGTTTGCATGCCCAGTTGTATCAGCATATTTGCTTAGAAATAGAAAATATCGGGATTTGGGATATTACATAGACAAAGTGGAGAATGATCTAGATTGTATAGAGGGTAACCCTACTAGTGAGCATATACCAGGGTCTTAACATTACCACCATTAAACCATCATAATCATGAGTCCACAGACAAACCAAAATAATACGATCACTAATGCTAACTACATATGCCAAGCCACATCTACCAAGATGACTAAGAAATACAATAAGCACAAACTTCATGCCATATACTTGCCCAATCAACTACATCTAGATCTACAATAACTCTGACAGTCCGGAAGGCAAGGAAGACAATTAGCAAGCTACTATGTTGCTTTGCTAAAGTGAACCATGGTCTAACAAGTATTTCTCTGGGGTCATGCATGCTCAAAAATGACAAGGGCAAACCAATAACACTACTCTAGGCTTTGGCTATCTCCCTGAGTACTCTGCCACTGATCATCTCTAACAAAAACGTAGGCTCATCACTTATGGACTTTCTCTGGTCTGGGACAAAACTGATTTGCATCATCATCGTAGCCCAGCTACTACGAATGTGATAACAGGCACATCTGGTATGGTGCGCTGCAAAGAATCTGGGGCATAATAGTTGGCTCCAACTGTGGGACATGCGATTCTCTGAAAAGTGTGTGAAAACCTCTCAATCATCTGGTACCTGTAGACCTAGACACACTTCAAACAACAAAGGGAATCAAATGCATAAGAGGCAGACACAATCGTCCTATGTTATTCAAATCAAAATGAAATGCATAAAAACAACAAGTGCAAGGCATGGCTAAAGCAAATGACGAAATCAAATGAATCTAAATCTAGTATAATACAAGGGATATCCTAAAGACATCAGTTATCACCTGAGTAGAATGTTTTTAACGCTTGCCCATTAACAAGCAATGACAACTTGTCTCCATTCAAATGACTCAAGTAGAAAGAATCATTACTTGCAACATTTTTAATTTGATATGGACCCAACCAAAAATCTTCAAAGTTACCACGCTTATCTAGTTTTTTATTTCTTTCATACCATATGAAAACAAGATTACCTTGCTTAAAATTTTGCGGGCAAGCTTTCTAAACTTGGGTCTCATCTTGATGTAGAACCAAGTGATCAAAGGTTCTACTTTGTTTTCTGCCTAGCTCTGTCAATTTGTTGATTTTGTTCTAGACTACATTTGGATCCACCTGTCTCATCCTTTCTTGGTGTGGTTGCGCATCCTTTTCCACTTTTCAAATCATCCTTGGATTTGTAGATCAAAATTGAGAGCACCAGGCTAAAAGGGGTGCTTAGGTGGACTGCATGGGGATACATGAGATTGCATAAAAATATGGTGAGGGGTTAACATGAGAATGGAGAAACTGGTTATAAAGTTAATGAGAAACTAAATTATTAAACCCAAAACTGGAGCTAGGGATAGACACTTCTAATCTTTTTAACTTGGTCCTAACCACAAACCCACTTTAATTATCATCTAACCATGTGCAAGAGGACTTTTAAGACTCTAAACTCTGACTGACATTACATAAATGCAATGTTCCCCCAAGTTTCCGGGACGGGGGGACGCGGGAGCGGGGAAACGCACATTCGGAACACGTGGAGACCACCCCCAAATTTAGGGATATTCGGGGGGGACGTGGGGACGTCTCTAAAATTATAAAAATAAAATAAAATATCAAAAATAATAATTCATTTGATGTATATTAATGATTGTGCAATGTAAATACTAAATATATTAGTTTATTTTCTAAGTAGTACCCTAAGTAGGAATTATAAAATGTGAAAATAATGGGAAAACATTAAAAAAAAATTCCCAGGGGCATGGTTGGGGAGGGAAAGTTTCGCCCAAGAGTCCCCAAGTCCCCGGGACGCAGGAAACGTGGAAACGCGTCCCCGACCCTGCGGGACGTGTCCCCGTGGAACACTGCATAAATGTCCACAGTGACCAAATACATGAGCTGTGATACATTACATTGACTCTAGGGCTTAGGTCCTCAATGACATATGGCGAAGGCACCCAGAACATGCTCCTACTTTGGAGGATTTTACAAGTGAAAAACACGTCTGAAAATTTACAATTGTGAAGATGTAAATTTTCTTTAGTAAAAGAAAACACTAAAAAGTCACTTGCCTTAGTGCAACTGGCATAGTCGAGCTAAGTGTAGATTATAACTGGTCCTTTATATACAGGAGGCATCTCCATTACATCATATTTTAAATTATAACCATGCACCACTGATACAATGATGATGCATTTACATAATTTGGTGTAGTATCCCAAATCCAGATATTTTCTATTTCTAAGCAAATATGCTGATACAACTGGGCATGCAAACTGCCATGCAAAAATCCCTATTTTATAGCAAAAATTAGGGTTAGGGTTTGTGGGACAGAATGAACACTTACCACTGATAAGCCGGCATAGCAAAGAGGCATCTCCATTACATCATATTTTAAATTATAACCATGCACAGCTGATACAATGATGATGCATTTACATAATTTGGTGTAATATCCCAAATCCCGATATTTTCTATTTCTAAGCAAATATGCTGATACAACTGGGCATGCAAACTGCCATGCAAAAATCCCTATTTTATAGCAAAAATTAGGGTTAGGGTTTGTGGGACAGAATGAACACTTACCACTGATAAGCCGGCATAGCAAAGAGGCATCTCCATTACATCATATTTTAAATTATAACCATGCACAGCTGATACAATGATGATGCATTTACATAATTTGGTGTAATATCCCAAATCCCGATATTTTCTATTTCTAAGCAAATATGCTGATACAACTGGGCATGCAAACTGCCATGCAAAAATCCCTATTTTATAGCAAAAATTAGGGTTAGGGTTTGTGGGACAGAATGAACACTTACCACTGATAAGCCGGCATAGCAAAGAGGCATCTCCATTACATCATATTTTAAATTATAACCATGCACAGCTGATACAATGATGATGCATTTACATAATTTGGTGTAATATCCCAAATCCCGATATTTTCTATTTCTAAGCAAATATGCTGATACAACTGGGCATGCAAACTGCCATGCAAAAATCCCTATTTTTCTCCACCTCTAGAAGAAACCATCACAAAAAATTATAAAGAGGATTATGATGAAGTCTGTGTTTTGTATGATGACACTCCTCCATGTTCTCCACATGGTGATGAAGGTTCAGAAATTTCATTCCATTGTAACATTTTTGGAACCAAGATTTATGTGGACAAGTATGGCGAATATGAGGAAGACATGTATAACCAAGAGTATACTAATGAAGACTCCCCCATATTTGACAAAGGAATGGATGATGACTATTGGACATACATTGAGAAGCCCATTTTTGATGTATCAAGAGAAGGGAGTGTTGATTTAGAGACTTTTGAAGATCTTGGTGTAGAAGAGGAGCATGCAAAGTTTTCATATGATCATTCAGAGCCATATCATCCGGAATCACACACAAGTATTGGCAATGAATACTTTGCAAGGAAATGCATCAAAGAGTCAAATTTGATACAGCCGATGGAGAGTTAGCTTGAGCTTGCATTTTCTGATTCAGAGGTTCCTTATGATTTGGGGCATCCTGGGGTTTACACAAAGAGTTATCATCTGACAAGCCCTTTTGATATATATGATGGAGTTTTCAATCTGTTTAATCATACAGATATGTACATTAGTCCTATCCAAGCTTGGATAGAAGAAGCTTGTGGAAGCACATGCCAGTTTGGGAAGCAGTTTGATGGAGTTCTACATGCCTATTATTTCCCATCCAGTCCACCCATCCTGAATATTTGCGCAGGTTTGCACTTTTTAATAAATATGTCCTTGCTTTGGCTGGTAACCAAAGACAAAGGAAAAAAATTATATTTTTATAAAATGTTAAGGTGGTTGCATTGGATTTATCATGTCACTTAACATTTTGATTATGTTATGCTTAGAGTAGGAAAATAAGCTCCTTAAAGTGAGCATTTATTTTCTGCATTTATTTTTTGTATTTGGGAATAATAATCTTTTTATTTAGTTAAAGCTTTGTTTTTTCTATTTACTCTCTAATAAAACAACTTAATGGTTCGTTGGCTTTTTGCAAGATTTTTTGCTACTAAGGTTGGCTTTTCAAGTTGAGATGTTTCTACAGATTATTGAAACCAGAGATTCCATGGTTCTCGCATGCTCTCCTTGCCTAAAGACCAGATTAAGCATGAGTCCCGTAGTAGGAGCCAGATGTTACCACTTGAGTTGCACTCAGTTGGACTTTCAAGTGATCCACCAAAGATGAACAATTACTTGTTCAAATTTCGAGTTTAGAAGTCCATGCAGGCCTTCCTAGGCCCTTTAAATTTTTTTTCTTTTAACATGTTTATACCCCATGGGGAATTATAATAAAATGACTTAGCATGATGACTTTATGTAAAAGGTTTGGTTTCCTAGGACTTAGTCGTAAATACATTATTCCAGGGTGTTTTTTGCTTGTTAATTATCTATCGTTTTTAAACGATAAATAATTTTCAAGTTTTTCACCCAAGCCTCCAAAGCTGGAATAATTGTCTTGGTGGTTGGGCCTTGGGAAGCTATTAAAACCTAAGTGTCAATGTATGTTAGTCATTAAAGGGCATGACTTTTCGAAAAGTCATACTCATACCCTCGCCAAAACATGTATATGCGGGATTTCTAATGTAAGTAAATCATCAAGAAAATTTTACAAAATAAAAATATTGCATTTTTCAGTCAAATATTGGTCTTCAATGGGGAGTTTCCATTTCATGCTTGTGTTTCTTTTTCTCTCTAGCGCCCTTGATCTTGGGTTGTTTTCACAATGCATTTTTATCAGTCACATTACCTCTTTCTTTCAGTCTATCTCTGTTGATGGAGGCTAATTTACTTGTAGGCTTGCCACTTGTAAATCGGATGCAAAACTATCTATGAGATGAAACACATCCTCTCGCATGGTAGGTAGGCACACCCCCTTTAAGAGACCTCATAGCTTCACTCTCTCTCCATGATATATGGCCTCCCAGGTTAGTTAGGAGAAACATGGCTTCTCAATTTCTGGCATTCTACATGATTTAGTTCATTTTTGCTTTCTACATACTACTTATAAGATTCGCTAGAGTGCTCCCACTTGGTATTGACACCGTTGTAATCAACAGTCTCTTTGACCTACTTTAGTGGTCACTTGTTGGGCATTAATAAAATTATCTTATCTTATCTTATCTTCTCTTCTCATTCCACAACTACTTCCAGGATTGTACAATCAAGCCTCCTAAACCTTGGGTACTATTTGGACAACATTGTCGGGCTTTGCATTGGGCCCTCCATAGTCATTGATGAGGATAGGGGGGGCTCTTCTTCCTTTTCTTCCTCTAGTTTTATTTCGAGTTTATGATGTTGGTGCGGAGCTAGGGCCTCTCACCTTGTAGGTTTTGTCTAACTCTTTTGGTTGTCTTTTTTTATTGTCTTTTATATCTCTTGTATTTTGATAACATTTTAGCTTTGGGATTGTTATAAACATTCCCATTGTTTACTGCCATTGACTACAATCTCTAGTCCCATTGACCTATCACTTGGTCATTTGTGGACATCAATAAAAACTTTATCTTATTTTTCCAATATTGTGGGTATGAATGTATTATCATAAATTACTTTAGTGATTTAGATCCAAAACAACAAAATCAATCTATTGGTTTCTTCTATTATGATTAGGCTCTTGAGTCGACAAAGCTCTTTTTGAACCTACAAGACTCCCATAGAGTTTGTGATTCCCTTTTGCCATCATTCTACATGTAATGCCCCCCTCTAATTAAGCACCCAAAACACCCGCTAACCTACTTAATTCCCATAGGTTCGAGCGGGTACTGCATAAAGAGGGAATTGAGTGAGGGCATTTGGTACTTAGAGTAGATCAAGATATTCATACAGTGTCAAAGTCATCAGTTGGATAAAAGAAGCCCTATTTCTTTAGGACTAAAAGTCCACATCAAATTAGAATTGCATGCATGCAAAAGTGAAGCATAAAACCCTAAAAGTGACATGCAAACCTTAAAAGCGCACAAGGTTCTATTTAAGAGGGTTATTGAACTAAAGAGACTATCTATTATTATTGTTGATTGATTTGGAGCTTTTGAGCAACAACACAACGTGCAGCCGCGACAGTTGGGGTTGAAGACGGTGGCTTCACCTAACGAGGGTTCGGTAGTGAAATATCTGCCCTAGTCTCTTTTAGGATAGACCATCCAGGTTTATCAACGACATTGATCATATACATCAGTATCCAGGGATCCAGCAAACTCAGAAGGATTATTTGCAGGTCCACGTTTTGCAGCTGAAAATAGCTGGGAAACCTTAGAAGGATTCGTTGGGACCATAAAACCCACTCTTTCCTCCGCATGTCAGCTTCCTCTTTCTCGGCAGGCTTATTCCACGACATAGAGTGACTATTAGTCATCAGTTTGCTCACCTGGAGCAATTATCAGCAAAACAGAGAGGTTGGGGGTGTGAGCAACAGAACAACAAACGAATTCTCTAGGGCACTTAGAGGCAGCCAAACCTCTGAATGTGACAGTCCATTTCTCCGGCAGCAGAAGACCAATAAGTCCACAAAGTTTCAGCAACATTTGACCATCCCTCCCTCAAAAATGTCACCTTTAGTTTTGAGGAGGGCACACGTTAGCACCATTACTTCACCTATTCGACACTTTATGCATGCAGCCTATCTCAAGAGTATTATTAGCAGAGTTATCAGTGGTAAGTGTTAAATTCCTTTCTGCAAACCCTAGCCCTAATTCTGCTATATTTTAGGGTATTTTTGCATGGCAAGTTTGCATGCACAGTTATTCCGTATTTTTGCACAAGATTGAGTGTATGAGTTAGCATTATACACAGTATCAGTAGAATATCAGTATTCAAGATACTACAATGGTATCAGAGGATGTTCCTTGCCAGCTGTGGGTTTGAACATGAGAAGTAAATGAATACAGAAGAAGACAATTTTGTAACCTATAAGAGAAGGAAGAGTAGGTATATAGAGGAATTTGAGGAACAACTAGAAGATACCGACTCAGACATGGACCCAACAGGTATACACTCTGACAGGGGAAAAGGGACAGGAGAAGAAGAGGACAGGATGGAGTTTCGCAGCTTAGTAAATGCATTGCAGGGCCTAGCCAAAGGGAAAAAGGACGTACTGCATTCAGTAATAGTAGTATACCTCTCTCATCGGTAGATAGAGGGTCTACAAGCAGTATTGGGAAGCATGCATACACCAATATGCAAAACACACCACACATATATAACAAACCTTCCAGCAGGCCTACTATGCCTCACTTCCTGACAGATGCTGTAGTAGGACCAGTCATGTCAGTAGAGTCCAGTGAACCATTTGTAGCCTATTTACAGGAATACAGGGACTTAGGGGATGAGTTTCATGCAACCATGTCCTTTTCAGATTTCTGCAACATGAAGAGTAGGAACAGACCCAAGAATTTCAACAGGGGATTTAATCATAATTATGAGTTACAGAAAACCTTGGGTAGGTTGACCATCCCAAACTTTGATGGGGCTCACGGAGGATATGGGTTCAAAAGTTGGATACTTATTTCCTACTCAACCCCATGACATAGATATATGCCATTAAATTGGCTACACCACCTAGATGGAGAGGCTCATGAGTGCTGGTACCACAGACTAGTGACATTGGGTCACAACACCATCAGTTCCTACAGTGAGTTCACACAGAAGCTCATGGAGCGGCTTGACAGGAAGGACCTGGAGATACACTTTAGAGAGTTGGCTCAACTCAAACAGACAGGTAGTGTCGAGGCCTTCATCTTAGAGTTTCAGAGCGTAACTGTTATGGTGATAGATGTGTCGGAGAACAGGATGATTATGTTGTTCACAGAGGTCTTGATAGAACCACTACAGGGATGGGTGGAAGCCTACAAACCGCCCACTTTACAGGATGTGATCAGCAGAGCCAAAGATCTCCAGGATGTTGAAATACTGAGAGGGGGGTGAATCAGTATTTGTACAATAAAAAACTTTAATCAAAAGCAGGTTGTTGATCACCAATCACAGCACAACATCAATATGTATAAAGACAGCAAGATGCACAGTACACAACAGTTTTTAACGTGGAAACCCAAGTTCTGGGGGTAAAACCACGGAAGCCTTTTTAATAATAGTTGTCCAGAAATAACTGGATGAAAGGAACAACTCCCTTATTATATAGACTTCAATTTTCCAGCTTCAACTGGAAGGAGGCTACGACCCCCTGATTTACAGGCTGTGACCTGAAAGAAGCTACCACTCCCTAGTTTTCCGGCTTCCACCGGAAGGAGGCTACGACCTCCTTTCCTTGCCCTGTCCTGCCACCCTGATAAGAGGAAGATTGTTGAACCTGTGGACCTGTCACACACCAAACTCTGCTGCTGATACTATAGTCACTGTCAAATCATCTTTCTGCCCATGTCATCGCTGTCATATCAAACATAAACGCTGCTGATCAAGCTACTCATCAACACTGCTGGTTACTTGCTTGTCCCTTCAATAGATCTGTGCTATGTGTAGAACTTCCTGCTGCTGATAACCTCTGTTCACTGTTTACCGCCAAGTCAGCCTTATCACTGACACACACACTGCTCTATACATCCTCGTCATGTACAATCTTCAGACATCATCATAGGGTATAGTATTGTTTCATCAATATAGCTTGTATCATCATATATATATATATATATCATGCATCAATATACCACTTTACACTTGTATATCACTTTATATTCAGACACTTGTACACTCTGCTGGACTTTTCTTTGTACATAACACCTATATCTCTGTACATACCAACTGCTGTTTATACTTCACACATTCACATCACTATATGGATCACAATCCATTTACTTCATACACTACTATTCACAATACAATTGTCTACTGTAAATTCAATGATTGCAAACATACCTTGTCATTACATTACTGTAGAAGACCCCAGACTTGTGTGTGCTCAATCATGAAAGATTCAGACTGTATGTTGACTGTAAGACTGTCATAAAAGAAGGCAAAAAAAACAGACCTCTGTGGAAATTTCGTATGCCAACAATGTTGCTCGAGGCTGCATTACTGCTGTTCATTCCTCTTTTGCTGCTAATTTGATGTTCATAGGGTACCACGTCCTTATGCCTGGCATACCAAAAAAAAATTATACTCTGCTGCTAAAAAAAAACGTGACTGCTCCTGCTGTAGAAGTTCGGGTCTGAGAATGATATGTCACTGCAAAAACTCTGTCCACAGACTATCAGGCGTATTCTCAACGTCCATACAACCAGTGATCATCAATATAACCATTCCCGTTCCCTGTAATTAAACCTTCTTTCGCACTTACAGCCCTGTCTTTCCTCCTTTAGGCTGCAAAATAAGGGATGTCAATTCATGTACAATTCACAGCATCGAGCTTCAGTTCTCGCGTTCTCCTTTGCAAGTCAGCTCTGAAATTTAATCAACATTTGATTTGGAAAATACCCGAAATCTCAAAGCTGCCACTTTATCAACATTCAGCTTAAGCTTGAATCAAGGATTCCAGCCCCATTGCAACACATTACAAAACTGGCTAGCAATTGGATTTCCTCCGAAAAAAAATGAAACAAGCAGCTACAACAGCAATCGAAACCGTCAGTCTTCTATGCCAAAGAATTCAAATTCTTCACAAGTGAAGACGGCCACCCAAAATTGTAGACTTTGCTCACAGTAAACACAAGACACTACCCAGATTTCCAGGTATGACCCCAAATAACAGTACTACGGTTATTTTCAAGACTGTCGTAGAGCCATAGATGCCAACGCTACATATCGTAGGGAAGACGAATAAGATTGTTTTACGAAATCCCCAGGAATCATATTCACTGCTGGGACCTCACCCTCTTCTTCTCCATTTTGCACACGAATCTTGCCCTCGAATTTATAGTTGAACTGCGATGAGTTTGTGTATATCCCTGACGTCTTTCATCTTACAATAATAACGCTGTGCACAAAGTCTGTGAGTCACCCGCTGGAAAGAACACGAGAATGAAAAACCATTTCTGATATTTACTCTCTGTAATCTCGAAGCCGGAAGTCACTGTGGACGCTGCTAAGCCCGAAGAAGAATTTACCAAGATTTCCCACAACCAAAACTGGTGAAAAATAATACGACTATTGCGATGAGGGATCAAGACCTTGTTTTCATAATTCAAAGTAAAAGTATAGCTATGTTTATATGAAAAAAAAAGGAGAACGTTTCCTTGTTTTAATGATTATTTTTGTCATATTTTATTTTTTAAATTAAACGTTTCCTTGTTTTAATGCATGGAGGTCTTAATAAATTAAAAAGAATATCTTTATTAAATCATTTCAATATTTAATTAATTAAAAAAATGTTTTATTTATTAAGCCATTTTAATATTTAAATCATTAAAATATTCAAAGATAAGTTTTTTTTTTAATGTGTTTTAATATTTAATTACTGCTTTGTCATAGGTTTTTTGTGATAGCAAGGTAATTGTTTTAATATTTTAACTTAAGAGTAGTGGTTTAAACTTTAATGTATTGTGGGTTTAGGGACTTCTCCTAGGGTACCAAGACCTTAATAGCATGCAAGTGACCACTGAAGGGTAATAGGACAAGATCCTAGGGTAATAGGACATGGTTGTGGTACTGGGAAAACATAAGACAACTTAGGGGTACTTGAACACTCTACAGGGCTTTTGGCAATGTCCCAAGGGCTCCAAGGGATTCAGACTTGGGCTTGGACAAGGGCAAAAAGGCCTCCTTAGACATTGACACTTACTTCACCCTCAGGTGCTCCTCAAGGGACACCAAGACACACTGACACACACCTGTTGGCATCAATGACAATTTAGTCAACACAGGACTCAGTCCCGAAGAACATGTGTCCACTCAAGACCAACTTTCCAGTTAGAGACAAAGATAGGAAACCTTTTCGGTAGGAAATACCGAAGAAAACTTGGTTAGACGACGAAACAAGGAAAGACTTGAGACGGAAGAAATTGTGTTTTACTTGTCAAGAATCATGGGTTCCAGGACACAGGTGCTTAGGAAAGGCCAAAGCCCACTATATAGAGGTATATTCAGATATTGAAGGGGAGGACTACGAGCAGGAAACAACAGAGGAATTGCGTGTAGCAGAGGAGGAGTCACTCCAAGGGGATACACCAGAGGGAGTTATTGCTACATTATCCAGAGTACCTAGGTTTCATACTCTCAGGGCCAGGGGAGTAGTACAGGGCCACAGAGTAGGATTATTGATTGATGGGGGAGCAACCCACAATTTCATTGATGCAACATGGGTGGCTAAGAGGGGTATTCTGACAGAGAAGTTTGAGGGGTTTACTGTAGCAGTAACAAGAAACACTAGCATGGAGTGCAACTATTGGATTCCTAAACTGAATGTCACATTAGGCAACTACCATATGACAGATTCATTTTATGTAGTGAATGTGGCCGATACAAATGTAGTATTAGACGTCCAATGGCCTTATTCAATAGGAAAATATACTATAGATTACAGGGCAATGGAAATGGAATTCTAGGGACCGGGTGGGAAACGGGTAGTTTTGAGGGGCATGAACACTTGTCCCCCAAAATTAGTCTCTTCACAGAGAATGGAGGTTGTGCTAAGGAAGGGTGACATAGAATGGTTAGCAGAGTGCTTGGTCACCTTTAGGAAACCTCTAGAGAACAACCCCCAACACCCAACAGATATTCAGGCATTATTGCAGAAGCACGAGAAGGTATTTCGGGATCTTCCAGCAGGTAGACCACTAGACCGGGGATTTGAGCATATCATTGAGTTGGAGGAGGGGACTCAAGTAGTCATCACCTCTCCATACAGGCATCCCAAAAGATACAAGGATGAGATTGAGAAAACAATCAACGAATTACTAGAACTAGGATATAGTCGGTCGAGTTCTAGTCCCTTTGCATCATCAATGGTCTTAGTTAAAAAAAAGGATGGCACGTTGCGAATGTGTATTGATTACAGAGCCCTCAACAAGAGGACCATCAAAAATAGGTATCCCATCCCCAGGATTGATGAACTCATGGACGAGCTACGAGGTGCCAAATACTTTTCAAAGATTGATCTTCACTTGAGGTACCATCAGATCCGAGTAAGGGATCAAGACATTTCCAAAACAACTTTCTGTTTCCACTATGGTCACTACGAGTTCTTGGTCATTCCTTTTGGACTCACCAATGCTCCAGCCACCTTCTAGTCGTGCATGATCCACACTTTCAGGGCTGAGTTACGTAAGTATTTGCTAGTATTCTTTGATGATATTTTAATTTACAGCAAAAGTTGGGAGGAACATCTGAAACACTTAGATGACGTATTGAGAATTCTAGAAATGAACTCGCTTTACGCGAAGATGTCTAAGTGTGAATTTGGCATGAAAGAGATATTGTATCTAGGGCACATAATCAGTGCAGAAGGGGTACAGGTTCATATCGAGAAGATTAGAGCTATCAGGGATTGGCCTACGCCAAAGACAATCACTGAACTGAAGGGCTTTTTAGGCCTTTGCACATATGATTAGAGTTATGTTAAGGGATTCTCTCAATTTGCCGCACTACTCATTGATCTCACAAAGAATGGGGCATTCACATGGACAGATTTGGCACAGAGAACCTTTGAGGAAATGAAAACCATCATGAGTTCTTGCCTGGTTTTGACACTACCAGACTTCTCACAGCCATTCATATTGGAATGTGATGCTTAAGGGGAAGGACTAGGGGTAGTACTGATGCAAAACCATCACCCGATTGCATTTGAGAGCAGGAAACAGAAAGACTATGAGCACCACTACTCCATATATGACAAAGAAATGTTAGCCATCTTACATGCCCTCACTAAATCAAGACAGTACTTGGTGGGCAACAAATTCAAAATCAAGACAGATCATAACAACCTCAAGTACTTCTTGGAGTAGAAGGAGTTAAATGAGCGCCAACAAAAATGGGCCAGCAAGGTGCATGCCTATGATCTCGAGATAGAGTATGTGAAGTGTAAGAACAATGTAGTCGTTGATGCCTTATCCAGACGACCAACTTTGTCATCTCTCATGAGTATATCCACAGATTGGAGGTCTCTTCTCTTAGTAGAGTACTCCAAAAACAAATTTGCTTGTGAGTTATTGGATGGACAGATCCAAGATGGCAGGTACAGAATCATTGATGACATCATCTATTACAGGGGCAGGATTTACCTCGTCCTAGAATCAACTTTAAAAAGGAAGATCCTACACACATCACATGACTCATCGTTATCAGGGCATTAAGGTTTCTTGAAGACCTACAGGCAAATCCGAGAGAGGTTCTCATGGAAGGGCCTCAAAGGGGAAGTAATGTAGCACGTTCGAGAATGCAACATCTCTCAGTAGAACAAGATCGAACACACTCATCCGGCAGGGTTACTTCTGCCACTACCGATTCCATTGCAGAAGTGGGAAAGCATCTCAATGGACTTCATTACAGGGTTACCCAAGGTACAAGGACGAGACTACTTATATGTAGTGGTAGACTAGTTGACCAAATTTGTTCACAGGTAGCCGAGTTATTATTTTGAGAGGTTTTCAGACGACATGGGCTACCCAAAACCATTGTCAGTGATCAGGCAGTAAATTCACTAGTTCCTTCTGGCAGGAGCTATTTAGGTTGGTAGGGATAGAACTTGCTACAAGTACAAGTTATCATCCGCAAAGTGACATGCAAATGGAGATTGTCAACAAGTGGGTTGAAGGGTATCTGCGCAATTAGTAGGAAGCCAACAGAGGACATGGATTAAATGGCTACACTTAGGGGAATACTGCTACAATACTACCTACCATATGTCTATCCGGATGACACCTTTTAAAACATTGTATGGCTATGAGGCACTGAACTTCGCAGATTTAGCTTTTGGAGACAGCAAAGCACCTAAGGCAAAAGATTGGGTATAGGATAGTTAGGATATTCTTAAGATCCTGAGGGAGAACTTACAGATGACACAGAATCACCAGAAGCTATACACAGACACAGGATCGAGAGGAGTTTTGAGGTAGGAGATCTGGTATATTTTCGGCTACAACCCTACATGCAATCTTCCCTCAAGAAAAAGGGAGTGAAAAAACTAAAACCTCGCTTCTATGGTCCTTACAAGGTAGTTAGGAAGGTTGGAGAGGTGTCTTATGAACTAGAACTCCCGGAGGAGAGCAAGATTCACAATGTGTTTCATGTGTCCAATCTCAAGAAAACATTAGGACAACACATTGCTCCATCCACTGAGTTGCCTCCCTTAGATGATGAAGGGCTGTTGGTACTGATTCCGGAGGGAATCCTACAGGTGAGAGAAAGGAAACTTTAAAACAGGGTGATTCGAGAGTATTTAGTAAACTAGAAAGAATTACCTATGGAGGATGCCACATGGGAGGGAGAGCAGGTATTGCAGCATCCTAGTTTGCAGTTGCTTGAGGACAAGCAATTTCAAGCGGGGAGGACTATAATGCCCCCCTCTAATTAAGCACCCAAAACACCTGCTAACCTACTTAATTCCCATAGGTTTGAGCGGGTACTGCATAAAGAGGGAATTGACTAAGGGCATTTGGGTACTTAGAGCAGATCAGGACATCCATATAGTGTCCAAGTCATCAGTCGGATAAAATAAGCCTTATTTATTTAGGCTTAAAAGTCAACATCAAATTAGAATTGCATGCATGCAAAAGTAAAGCATAAACCCTAAAAGTGACATGCAAACCCTAAAAGCGCATGAGGCTCTATTTAAGAGGGTTATTGAACTAAAGAAACTATCTATTATTATTGTTGATTGATTTGGAGCTTGACCAGCAACACAACGTGCAGCCGCAATAGTTGGGGTTGAAGATGGTGTCTTCAGCTAACGAGGGTTCAGTAGTGAAATATCTGCCCTAGTCTCTTTTAGGATAGACCATCCAGGTTTATCAACGACATTCATCGTATACATCAGTATCCAGGGATCCAACACACTCAGAAGGATTATTTGCAGGTCCACGTTTTGCAGCTGGAAATAGCTAGGAAACCTCAGACTGATTCGCTGGGACCATAGAATACAGTCTTTCCTCCGCATATCAGCTTCCTCTTTCTCGACAGGCTTATTCCACGGCATAGAGTGACTATCAGTCATCAGTTTGCTCACCTGGAGCAATTATCAGCAAAACAGAGAGGTTGGGGTCGTGAGTAGCATAACAACAAACCAATTCGCTAGGGCACTTAGAGGTAGCCAAACCTCTGCATGTGACAGTAGAAGACCGACAAGTCCACAAAGTTTTAGCAGCATCTGACCATCCCTCCCCCAAAAACATCACCTTCAGTCTGAGGAGGGCACATGTGTGCAACTGGGCGTCAACTGGAGGAAGGTAGCACCATTACTTCACCTATTCGGCACTTTATGCATGCAGCCTATCTTAGGAGTATTATCAACAGAGTTATCAGTGGTAAGCGTTAAATTCCTTTCTGCAAACCCTAGCCCTAATTCTGCTATATTTTAGGGTATTTTTGCATGGAAAGTTTGCATGCATAGTTATTCTGTATTTTTGCACAATATTGAGTGTGTGAGTTAGCATTATACACACTATCTGTAGAATATCAATATTCGGGATATTACACTACATTCAAACTGAAATTGCCAAAAGTTATGCAATTCTTGTGCCAATGTGATTCTTTATGAATTTATCAAATTCTATGTGTCTTGTACATTCTTTAGTGTATTATTGCCTTAGATTGGAAAAATTTGTATCCTCAATGCTAAGTTGCAATGCAATGTATACGAGAATGGATGTGGGGGGGGATGGATACAACAAATTTTCAGAAAAGTCGGATACTATATGGTGGAGAAATGGCACACACACATAGATAAATGCATGAAAAAACACCTTGAGACATAAATAATTCAAATCGCCATTCATCGATTAGATTTAGAAACATTCATGCCATTATAACAATTGAAATTAGCAAACTCAAATATTGTCAAAAACAATATTCTTCTATATCGAGTGCCATAGATAAGCCAATGTAATGTCCTCTTCTAATTAAAGCACCAAAACACCCACTAACCTACTTAATCCCCATAGGTTCGAGTGGGTACTGCATAAAAGGGAATTGATTAAGGATATTTGATACTTAGAACAGATCGGGACACTCATTAAGTATTAAAGTCAACAGTTTGATAAAGGAAGCCTTATTTCTTTAGGCTTAAAGTCAGCATAAAATTGGAAATGCATGCATGCAAAAGTCAAGCGTAAACCCTAAAAGTGACATGCAAACCCTAAAAGCACATGCTAATCTATTTAAGAAGGGTTATTGGACTAAAGGAGGGATTTATTATTATTATTGTTGATTTGGAGTTTTGAGCAACAACACAGCATGCAACAACAACAGTTGGGGTTGAAGACAGAGTCTTCAGCTAACGAGGGTTCGACAGTGCAACTATCTGCCCTAGTCTCTTTCAGGGTAGGCCATATATGTCTATCATCAGCATTCATCTTATTCATCCATATCCAACGATTCAACATCCACTGAAAGATTGTTTGCAGGTTCACGTGTGTAGCTGGGGAATAGTTAGAAAACCCCAGAAGTATTCGCTGGGTCTCTAAATCCTAGTTTATCTTCCGCATAGCAGCTTCATCTTCATCAACAAAGTCACTCCACTGCCTTGAGTGATCACCAGTCTTTAGTTTGCTCATCTGAAGCAGTTATCAGCAGATCCATGAGGCTGGGGGCGTGAGCACCAAACAGGTAGATCAATTCTCTAGGGGTCTTTGAGAGGTCCGATCCTCTGCATGCTCCGACCATTCTCTTCGGGAAGGGGAGACCATCAGTCCTACAAAGTCTCACCTGCATCTGACACCTCCTTCACCAAAAACGTCATCTTTAGCTGGGGAAGAGCCTCCTTTGTAGCTCGGCGTCAACTGAAGGAAGGGAGCACCATTACCTCACCTATCCAGCACTACATACATGCAACTTATCTGTGGAGTATCATCAACTTGTTTATCAATGGTAAGTGTACCATTTCTTTCTGAACTTTCCACCCTACAAATTCTCCAGTTTTGCTATATTTTAGGGCCTTTGATACGATACCTTGCATGCACATTAAAATTCAGTATTTTGTATCCACTTGAGTGTACTAGCAAACCCTATAATAGAAAAGCAGTAGAATATCAGTATTTGGGATATTACAGCGGTATCAGAGCTTGTTCCTTGCCAGCTGTGGGCCTGAACATGAGAAGTAAATGAATACAGAAGAAGACACTTTTGTAGCCTATAGGAGAAGGAAGAGTAGGTACACTAAGGAACATGAATTTGAGGATATCTAGTTAGAAGACACCAACTCAGACATGGACCCAACAGGTATACACTCTGATAGAGGGAAAGGAACAGGAGAAGAGGAAGATAGGTTGGAATTTCGTAGCTTGGTGAATGCATTGAATGACCTAGCTAAGGGACAGAAGGAAGTATTGCATGCAATAAACAGATTGGCTCTGAAGCAAGAACCGTGTCATAGCAGTATACCTTTTTCACTGGTAGATAGAGGGTCCACTAGTAGTAGTGGGAAGCCTGCTTACATTAACATGCAAAACACACCCCATATATATAACAAACCTTCCAATAGACCTACTATGCCTCATTTCCTGGCAGATGCAGTAGCAGGACCAATCATGCCAATAGAACCTAGTGAACCATTTGGAGCTTACTTACAGGAGTACAGGGATTTGGGAGATGAGTTCCATGCAACAATGCCATTCTTAGACATCTGCAATATGAAAAGTAGGAACCGACCAAGAATCTTTAACAGAGGATTTACCCAGAATTATGAGTTGTAGAAAACCTTGGGCAGATTGACCATCCCTAACTTTGACGAGACTCACGGAGGTTCAGTGAGGATATGGGTCCAGAAGTTGGATACTTACTTCCAACTCAAGCCCTATGACGAAGACAGATGCCATTAAATTGGCTACTTTACATCTAGTCGGAGAGGCTCATGACTGGTGGTACCATGGGCTAGTGACATTGGGTCACAACCAAGGCTGCGGGGAATCACTAGGGACCCCCACGATTTGCTCCCGATTCACGCTCCGGGAGGAATCGATGAGGAATTGCTCTCGAAATCGCGATCCCTCATCGATTCCTCCTGGGAGCGTTTTTGGGAATCACGATTCCTAGGGAAAAAAACGTTGCTTGCCATCCCCAGAATCGTTGAGGGCGCAACGCTCCCAAAGCAATTCCTCAACGCTCCCGAGCAGAAAAAAACACTCCCGAAAACGATCTTGAGCAAAAAAAAACGCTTCTGAAAATGCTCCCTCGACGATTCCATGCGTTAAGGATTTTTTTTTCCATTTTTCTCAATTTTGCAAAAAATAATTTGTTTTTTTAGTGATTGGCTAGGGTTCAATTAGCCTTTATAAACACTATTGGACTCCATTTGGACTCATTCTAGTCCTCATTTGCTTGTTTTCATTTATCTTGCTAGGGCTTTGAGTGGCTTTGCTAGTTGTTTGAGAGAAAATTTGTAGGAGATTGAAGGGGAGATTGAAAGATTCTATTTGTGAGGGCTTGGAAGGAAGATTGAAGGTTTCCATAGATACATTCAACCATCCTTGAAGAGCTAAAGAGGTAGGCTCTAAAAACCCAATCTTTGTTTGTTTTTGAAAAAAATATTTCACTATGTTAAAATTTTAAATCTTGTATGTGTTTTTTTTCCTACTCTTTCCAATTTCTTCTTCTCCATCATTCTATTGCAGGCAAGAAGTGATTCTCATATTGAATCAAGAAGCATAATGGGTATGTGGTTTATGTTTTTGGTTCCGATTCTTTTCATGATGATGGTGGTGGAAAGTAGATTTGGTGGTGGCAATGATAAGGAGGAAGAGATAGGGAGTGGCACATACCATGGAGAGGAGGAAGAGGGAGAGGATGAGGAGGAGGAGATTGAGAGTGATGAGGGGCAAAAACAAAAAGACACAACACCTTTGTGGAAGTATGTGACAAGGCTTGGGGGAGGTAGAGGGGGTGGAACCGCAAAGTTTGCATGCCTCCATTGTAATAAAACTTACACATGTTCATATACCTGTGTGAGAAAGCATTTGTGTGGGCTTATGCCATGTGATCAAGGTAAGACTACTGGAGTTGAAACATGTGACCAAGTGTCGCTAAAGAAAGAAACAAATACATGATGGAAGAAGAGGTCGCTCAAAACAATTCCAAGAGATCAAGGGTCGAATCTGAATCCCCACAGAGAATGTTTAGTAGTGGATTTGGATCATCATCCACCCATCCTAGTGGATTCTCGCCTATGCGAAAAACATTATCAGATTTCCTTGACCTTGGTGGCAGAGATGATGTGGATTCAAAAAATTACAAGTTTCTCTATGCATGTGGTGTGCCATTCAATGTTCTTCACTCACCCTATTGGCATGAAATGGTACAAGCCATCAATGGTGCCCCTAAAGGATACATGCGCCTTGGGTATGACGGAGCTAGAACCGTGGGGCTTGATAGGGAAAGAGCCAAAATCAATAGTGCTCTTGGAAAGTTTACACATGATTGGTCCAGCTATGGGGTACCCATTGTATCTAATGGGTGGAAAAATGTTAAACGCAAGCCATTGATAAATATTCTTGGTGTGTCTACTAGTGGTGCGGTCTTCCTTTCAACTCATGACTACTCAAATTGCTACAAGCCTAGTATTAATGTTGCACAACCTTTACTTGAAACCATTCAAACGATTGGGCCATACAATGTCATTCAAGTCATTAGAGATAATGCTGCTAATTGTAAGGCAGCAGGAGCAATCATTGAGGATAAGGCAGCAGGAGCAATCATGGTTGATGTTATCTGTTAGACTGTTAGATTTGGTTGATAGCAAATATTACATGTTAAAATTTGAATGTTGATGTTGTTGATGATTAATCATTTGATGACAATGTTACAAGTCATAGCTCCTAGATGATTGGTGTTATATGTGTATTAAATGGTTATATCTATGTTTTCTATAACTAATTTGGCATAATACATGTTTTTTTAACATATATCAAAATATATTAAAATATATATTATAAAAAACGCTCCCAAAACAAAATCTTTTGAAAATTTCGCTTTTCGCTCTTGCTCCCGCTCTCGCTCCCAACATCGTAGGTCACAACACCATCCGTTCCTACAACGAATTCACATAGAGGCACATGGAGTGGTTTGACAGAAAGGACCCGGAGATACACTTTAGAGAATTGGCTCAACTCAAACAGATAGGTAGTGCCGAGGCCTTCATCTCAGAGTTTCAGAGAATCGTTGATATGGTAATAGATGTGTCAAAGAGCAGACTGATTATGTTGTTTTTCAGAGGCCTCGACAAATCCTCTACAGGGGTGGGTGAAAGCCTACAAACCATCCACTCTATAGGATGCTATCAACAAAGCCGAAGATCTACAAGGTTCAGTTCTGAAGATCATGTTTCCACTTAAGACAAACATTCCAGTAAAAGACAAAGACAAAAAACCTTTCCAACAGGAAATGCCAAAGAATACTTGGTTGGACGATGACACAAGGAAAGATCTAAGACGAAAGAAATTGTGTTTCACTTGTTAGGAACCATGGGTTTCGGGCCACAGATGCTCAGGGAAAGCCAAAGCTCACTGTATAGAGGTCTACTCAGATAGTGAAGGGGAGGAATCCAAACAGGAAATAACAGAGGAATTGAGGGCAGTAGAAGAAGAGTCACTTCAGGGAGAAGCACCAAAGGGAGTCATGGCTACATTATCCGCAGTACCTAGATTTCATACTCCCAGGGTTAGGGGAGTAGTACAGGGCCATAGGGTAGGTGTAGTAATTGATGGGGGAGCAACCCACAATTTCATTGATGCATCATGGGTGGCTAAGCAGGGTATTCCGAAAGAGAAGTTTGAGGGATTCACTGTAGCAGTAGAAGGAAATAATAGCATGGAGTGCAACTATTGGATTCCCAAATTGAATGTCACATTAGGGAACTACAATATGACAGACTCATTTTATTCGGTGAATGTGGTTGATACAAATGTAGTATTAAGTGTCCAATGGCTCTACTCAATAGGAAAATATACTACAGATTATAGGGAAATGGAGATAGAATTCCAGGGGCCGGATGGAAAACGGGTAGTTTTGAGGGGCATGATCAGTTATTCCCCCAAAGCAGTATCCTCACAAAGAATAGAGGCCGTACTTAGACAGGGTGACATAGAATGGTGAGCAGAGTGCTTGGTCACTTTTAGAAAACCTCCAGATAACAACACCCAACATCTAGCAGATATTCAAGCACTATTGCAGAAACATGAGAGGGTATTTAGGGATCTTCCAGCAGGTCGACCACCAAATAGGGGATTTGAGCATATTATTGAGTTGGAGGAAGGGACATAGGCAGTCATTACCACTCCATACAGACATCCCAAAAGATACAAGGATGAACAAATAAACAAATATAATTCATTGAATGACCATCTCAGATAAACAAATACAATTCAATTCACTCTTTTAGTTTTATTTGGTCATCCTTATTATGTATCAAGTCTATATACACTGACTTTATCTCCTCCACATGAACTGTGTGTCCTTGAAACCTCTCCCAGGTGTAACTACTTTTCTTTGTCTCAGGTTCTCTTCCCCTAGCTTCGAAGTCTATATTAGGTTACACATTTCTTGGTTAGGAATCAAATTGTGTCTAAAAAGTTGGGTAACCCTCTCAAGTAGCTGACCACAGTGTCCAGAGTACCATAAAGGCGTCACCACCTAACTTGATAAGAGTACTAGGGTCTAAATAATATATACATCAACCGAGCCAGTCATGGTCTACCAATGTTACCAGAATCAGAATCGGCAATAAATCGGTGAGGCAAAAGAGTCCAGGTTTTGAAGTGGATCGAGAAAAATCGGAAAATACAAAAAATTATATATATACACATATTTTGAATTAAGAAAAACATTTTTCAGTGATATACAAAGTAGTTATGTCCAGATACTGCAAGATATCCATCTGTCCAAAAGATATCAATAGATGTCCAAAATATATCAATTTCCATCCATAAGCTGAGTACAGATAGATAAATCATTGCCTATATTGGGATCCTATTTATCAATAACACCCTATGCCCCCCTTTTCTAGGCTCTAGCCCTTGCCCTTGCCTCGAATCTCATAGTTGATTCTGCAAGGACATTAGTCACTACCTTACAATTTTGATGAAACTTCCTAATCCAAGTGTTAGAATAAAGTAGCATTAGAAAAAGTTTCACATGCTTAATAAGTGATTTTGCTTTACTGAAGGGTAAATTTTTATCAAGGTCATGACATAGGAGTTCAACAATCAATACCACCAACATCAAGGTACATAGAGGGGTTGATGTGCTTGATTAAATGCTAACCCCTTACCCTCATACATGATAGAATCCAATGGAAACGTCGCAATCCTGAAATCCTGAAAATTGAAGTCTGTTGAATTCTGAACGGGATCTAAAATTCTACCGTTTGCATATGAACTCCGATGAGGTTGGAACCACCCTCAAACATCCTGAAACAATTAATGGTAGTGTTAAAAGTTTAATTAAAAGTAACATTCTCCTTATCTTTCATTTTCTATCCTTTTACTTTAAGAATTTAATATTACCATTACTATTGAACACCTCCAGCAGGCAGACACACCTCCAACAATCAAAATAAAGACCAAAAACAGTCAAAATTGGTCTTAAAAGCTTTTCATGTGCACAAAGTTCAAAAAATGAGAACTTTAAGTCACGAGTCAGGGAAAAAATCGTGAGTTTGACTCGTTCTGACTGAATCGGCTCGTTTTGAGGGTGATCTATGTCAAACTTGCGATTTTCCAGGCTTGACTCCCGATTCCTGTTACATTGAGGTCTACTATACAGTGTATGCCAATTTTAAAATAAAAGTATTTTAGATTCCAAATTTCTAATTGTATTAATTTTGAAACTATGAGATATTTGCATGTGAGTTTACATGCTAGAATATCTGGTAACTTTTCTGAGCTGACATTATGTATACTGTAATTTTTGTTGTTTCTTTTGCAGAAAGAAAGCATGCTGTTGCAGAAATTCCTGGTGCGGCTTTACTGAGTTTGACATTCTCTCCTCCTCCGAGAGCAATGCCAAAGAAAGTCTATTCAAAGGTGCAGTGATAGTTTCCTTGTACAGTTCTTATTGATAATTTAGTATCTTTCTTAAGGGCATATGTCAAATTACAGAATCAGGTTAGGTTGTAGAGGCAGATTGTGATGCCGAGAGTATGTTCATTTGCATCAGTGGTTTATTTGTAATGGTAAAAGTTGTTTAATAATGTTTTAATGTTTTCATATTACAGGATTTGCGGGAATGGCTGGCTAAGCATGAGAATGCTTTGGTGGAAATTGCAGGAAGCATCCAGTTGTCAAGAAATATATGTGTTGCTTTATTGTCTTTGCAGTCATGGCTTTCTTTTATGCACCGCTGGCTTAGAGCAAAGATGATTGTTATTGAAGTAGAAGGCATGACTGATGTGGGTGAGCAGATTCCAACAATGGCTGGATATAGTATATTCAAGGTAGTTTTGACTCCTTTAGCATTGATTTATTTGTTGAATCCTATGTAATCAAGATTATTGAATGTACATTTTTTATTGGGTTTCAAAGCATTGCAAGAGATTGTCGAACAGGGTTTGGCATAAAAACATTGCATAGAATTCTATTATGCTGTGTTACTGTGCCCGTGAGGTCATATATTTACCTGTAGAATCTTAAAGATGCTGGGGTTTACACAGTCAAACTTCATCCTGACAAGTTGTTCAAGTTTAAAATTGCAGTTTACGCGTTTGAGGACTGAATGCTAGGCTTTTATCAGCAATCCCATGGTAGTCTACCACATGTATCATATAACAATTGCAAGGTTATTATCATTCATCAACATACTCCCATGGGTGGTTCTCTATTGAAGAAGTATGGAATCATACAATATATTTTGCATATTTCACGGCCATTGATGGAAGTATGGTTTTATCACTTGTCCAATGGTGGACAATTTATGCAGTAGGTGTAAAGGAGTTGCAAATTGCAATCCCTAGCGATTGACGATATATTCCACAATTTCCTAGCTCTTTAACAGAAAAGAAAAATTGGAGAACCTGTCAATATTGATTGAGGAAACTGTAATAGGTTGGATTTCAGGGGTGAAGACCTTGTCTACCTACATTCCAATCTCCTCCTTATCACTTGAAAGAAATAAGAGCATCAATATAGGTCTTCAAAGAATTGGGATGTGGATCTTAAGGATCCTATGTTGGACTTGTTATCATGATTCTTGTAGTTGCCCTATAGAGTAATCCTTTATAGGATGGCAAAGGGGATAGGCAACCAAAGTTGTGACCTACGAATACCCCAACCCCCAGATGATGGATGGTTGTCACGCCGGTTGAGATAGCCTTCGCTTTATGCGACTAAAGCCCAAGAGACAAAGGGGAAGACCCAGACCTACCCTAAATGGAAAGACCTAAAGCTAAATCACCAGATCAAACTATATGCATAGAGTGCATAAGGTGAGAGCTCGAAACCCTAGATTTAAGGAGTAAGCCACGATTTAAGAAATGATTGAGTAAATGTGATTACGGGTGTCGGAAATGTTACTCAAGCTAAATGAATTAGTGACTCATGGAATTAGATGTTAGATCTAGGATTAGTGTGTTAACTCAAATGATCAAACCAGGAACCCTAGGGAGATTTAGATAAAAATTAGGGAAATGTCCAAGGTAAGGTTTGGTTAGAGAATTAGGGCTTCTAACACACTTGATTTGATGCTTGAATGAATGGTTTGACATTATGTAGAAATCCAAGCATAATCGAAAACACAAAACACTTAGAAAAAAATTGACAATATGGGCGTTTTTCATAGGGATCAGTGCCACTTCAGGATGGCCAAATGGAGTCAAATGGTGAGGCCTAGGAGGGAGAAGAGGTTTTGGGTGATGGTCAACAAAATCTAGATAACCAAATTTAAAGATTCCAAGTGCAATATGCCTCGGTTATTTTTCCTACTTACTACAAGAGGTTTTTTCAGTGATGTGGATGATGTGCAATGTATGAAAATTGAAACACAGAAAAATAATCCGAGAGACTTACCTAGAACCTGTAGATATCTTCCTGGATGACAAAGATTGCTTCCTCATAGACCAAGTGAGAGATCTGGACAAGATCTTGTTGAAAAATGTTTTGCTCAGTGACCCTAGTGTCCCCTTCGACCTGCCACACCAAGGAAAACCAATAAGTAATGACAAATCGATTGGGATTTGCAAATAAGAAGTAAAAGATACTGTAATGAAGAATCATACAGAAGTATTCACTCCCTGATGAAACCAAACCGAAGAACGACGACAGAGTGAGTCCCCCCACTAATGTGCCTCTCTCCAATTCGCCTCCTTCACTTGCAAATCAAACTGGGTACAAAAAGATACAAGAAACTATGCCGAAGTAACTCAGTGAAAGAGAAAAACAGTTTAAATCATCACCACATTCATTCATCCACGGAGACACCAGTATGGAATCCCAGAAAATTCTTTGTTAGAAGTTCCAATGCTAGAGCTCATGGTTTACAATGGGGGGGGGGGGGGGGG
>LPNX011104494.1:845467-878678 GCA_001517045.1 Pseudotsuga menziesii
ATTTTACATGGATCAATACATGGATCAAATTGACAAGATCAAGGGGGCGCACTTTTTGGCCAATGATGCCTTGCCTTTGTCAAAACATAGGATAACATAAGATATAACATGATAATACATCAAGGGGGGCATCATAGGGGCTTAATTCTCCCTAGGCCCCATTACAACATCAAAATGTAAGATATATAAATGATATACATCACATAGACAAAGTGAGGGGCGCCCCTTAGGGGACATCCTCACCAATTGAGCCAAATAAATAATCCTAGACAAAATGCTGACTGAAACTGGTGAAGAAGTGTCTGGAGAGCCATAATACTTCATCTAGATAGATTCCCCTACCATTTCCTTGACCACACAAGCTAAATCGATTTTCCCAGTGATTTCCTAGTTCAGTTTCTGATGCTACAACCTTTGCAAGTCATAAAAATCATCATATCTTCATTCAGGATGAGAATTGGGGCAAACTGACTACATAGGAGCATCTAGAGACATAGTAGAATGGTATAAGTGACTACTCATACCCCTTGGAACATTGTGGTGCCCTAGGAGAAACAAAATAATTGTAATAATAATATAGTCTGACCAATAATAAAGTGATAATAATCACTGAGCATGCAATCTGAGGCCAAACTATGAAAATTGAAACCACATTATTGGTCCAGGGCATGTCTAGAGCAAATATAAGCACTGTCAAATTTTTAGCCACTGCCTTGGGAACTGTGTTTCACTTGGTCAATCGGGTTGACCAAGTCAAAATACCCAAACTGAAGGTGAGATGTTGAACTGAGCTGAACCTGTAGGTATCCAAGGTAAGAACTGCTCCAAGATGTATATTAAAACCCAACTTAAGTCATGTTATTCAGAATCATGGTGACAATAATATTAAATAGCAACCAACCAGATATACCTATGTTTTTAGTAATCATTGAATCTTTTGGAAGTCTCTTGTATATGCCATACTAACAAAGCTTAAACAATTCGCTAGTGCTGGATGAGGGTGGAAAACAAGGCTAAGGTAAAAGGGAAATAGCTTATAGTTGATTTTGACCATATGATATCTTTGAATGATGACAAGTACACAGTCACACAACCACAATGACATATGCACGACAAATAAACAATAGGGAATGGTGGTGTCTCACAAGTGGATGAGTTGATTGAAAAGAGTCCATTCAACTTTAACAACATGTCTACAACTCACATTCAAACTAGCAAGCAAGCTTTGTGAGGATTTTTTCTAGGACCCTTGCGAGTACACAAGAAACTGTAGTGAAATTGTTTCTTTAATGAAATAACCAACACAAATAAGCCAGATTACAATAATCCATGAATAATAAAATATATGATTGATAAGATAAGAGCTGATATACAATGAGAAAATGATGTTTGTATAAATACCCATGCAAAGGTTGCCTTGGTGATGAGACGCCACCTTTCATAAGGTGCCTCTTCATTTTCCTTTTTATATAATTCTTTAATTAATTTATCAATGTTATTAATATTTATTAATGCTTATTTATTACTTATTTTATTCATTACAGAATAGTGGTGTCTCACAAGTGGATGAGTTGATCGAAAAGAGTCCATTGAATTTTAACAACATGTTTGTTATCACATATATAGTAGTCGAGCTACCATATTCTATTTTTTGATTCCAATACACTTTTTTAGCCAGTTCCCTTACATATGAGATGTTGAGATGAGCATCTATGATGGATCACTATTTGATGATGGACTATAGCACTTTCCCATGCCATGACTGAGTCTCATGACACTCAGATTTGAGGATTGATGTAGCCATTTATCCATTTATAGAGCAGTCAATATTCCCAAAGTTGCAGCAACAGGTTCTCAGTTGACAGATGTTGATTCAGATTGGTTACATACAGGTATATGACTCAACAGGTATTATCTTGTGTCATGGTTATTATTGCTTTTATACTCATTCTTGTGACATGTCTTAGCATTTAATGTCATGATCTGGCGATCATATAAATATGTGGACTTGGTTGTATTGATATTATGTATGTATGTCTGTACTTAGACCAAGAAGTTCTTGACCCATACTCATTGGTTTTTCCCTCCTTAGGGAGAACAGAGGTGATGATTCCCACCATACTTTGGCTTGCTAGTGTTGGTCTCATTGTTCGCTATCTCCACCCATCCATTACCTTCCAATTATGTTTATAACCCGACCTACTACTTGACTAGTGGCATGGAGGACCTTTCCCCACTATAGCCTCTTTGTTGGATAAGCTTCCTTGTTTATTTGTGTCTCGGCTCTGAGTTGCCTAGGTTGTGTTGGCTAAACATGAAACAAATAGTGTTGCCATCAATACAATGCATATAGAAAAGAAATGAATATCTTGTGAAAAGCCCATTCTTGTGACAAGTGTTTCTGGACTCTAGACTCGTTCAGTCGAAAGGGCTAATTGAGAATTTAAATATGAAGCTGGTAGCATATCCAGAGATTGAAATAAACATGAATGTTTTAGTCTTAGATATACCTGATGCATGGGGAATGTTGTTGTCTAGAGAATGGGCTGCTAAGTTAGGAGGAAGCATCCAAATGGACCTTTCGTATGCCACCATCACTATCGGAGAAAATGCCTTCTATAAGACAGTAAATGAAAAACCTATGATTGAACATGTGGAGACCCTTGAACGCCTTTTTGAGGAAGCCATGTGTCCTATAGATAAAGTTGGAAACTATATGGTTTTGGCAAATTATTGGGAAGATCCTCGACAACATCCTTTTCCTCCCAACCAAGTATGGAAGATGCATTTTGATGGAGCTAAATCTAGGCATGCTGCTGGAGTAGGAATTGTCCTTATTTCCCCCTCTGGAGAAGAAAAGTATTTCTCTTTCCGTCTTGAGTTTGAAGCCACAAATAGCGTGGTCGAGTATGAGGCATTACTTTTGGGATTAGAGATTGCCCGAGATCAGAAAATTAAATGCCTGAGTATTATAGGTGATTCAGATTTAATTGTGTCCCAGGTAAAAAATCAATTTACGACCAAGAACAATAGACTTAGAGATTATAGAAATGCTATTTGGGATACTATTGAAATGTTTGATCCTATTGATAAATGCAATTAAGATATACTTCTATAATCTTATGAAATCTAACATGGTATCAGAGCAGTGCCAGAAGAAGCCATTGTTGGAACTCTGTCGAAACTAGGGTTTCATCTTTGAAAGCCTTCACTCAATTTTTTAGAAAGAAAAGGGCCTTGGGAATTTCGCTCTAAGGAGGGCACATCTTTTGGTGAAGGTAGAATTCAATTCTGAGAATTTTCGAATTTTGACCTAATTTTAGAGCTGCAACAAAAATTAGGGTTTCAGTTTTTGACCTACTCCCTCCACAATTTTGGCTCGACTCTACCTCTTCTCAACTTGCCTCTCTAGGGCGCATGTATCTGTGGAGTCGATTTTCCAAAACCCCAACCTTCAGTTTTGACCTAGTCTCTGCTAGGGTTTCAGATCCCTGTAGTCAAGATTATCAGCATTAAGGTTGAAGATCGTCTGGAAGGGGCTTCCAACTTCATCCGTTAGAAGTCTAGGGTTCTTCTTCTACTAGAAGAAAATGACCTATTACAGTGTGTAAATGCAAATGTCCCAGAACCAAAAGCCGAAGAAGACAAACCTCGCTGGAGGAAGAATGATGCCAAAGCAAGAAGGATTTTGGTGGACTCAGTTAGAGACCACTTGGTTCCTTAGATCTCAGAAAAGACGACAGCAATGAAGATGTTCAAAACCTTAAAGAAGTTATTTGAACACAGTAGCATCAATGTGATTCTCACATTGAGGAATAAATAGTCGAATATGAAGATGATGAAGTCCGAGAATATTGCCTCATATTTCACGAGGATCACTGAGCTCTGGGACAAGGTAAAGTCCAGTAGAGACAATATTGAAGAAAAGGATCTCGTTATGACCACCTTAAATGGTCTCCCATCATCTTGGGAGTCTTTTATCCAAACCATAAGTGGTCGGACCAAGTTGACCAAATTTGATAAGCTATGGGCACAATGCACTCAGGAAGAGACGAGAATAACAACATGCCAAAGACTTCATGGCACTCAACCTAATGAAACTCAAGCGTTCGTTTCTCATACCAAGAAAGGCAAGGGAAGGGGAAGGAAGTCCTTTAATCACAAGCACTAAGATAAGAGATCAAGTCCTCCCCCATATCAGAAGAAGCAAGAGAAGAAGGATTTATCTTAAATACAGTGCTATAGGTGCAAGAAATACAGTCATTATGCCAGTAGTTGTCGAGGTTCAAACGAAAGGAAGCATTAAGCTTCAACTGCTGATGTAGAAGAAGACCCACCTCACAAGGAGCTAAGGAATGATGATCGTTCGAAATTCTTCTAAGAAATGATGTGAAGATCCAGGCTGTGATGATCGTCAAGCGAGCATATGAAGATTAGTGGACTCTGACAGTGGGAGCCCACCCACAAAACTACAAAATAAAAGTATTTGATTTTACATGCTCTAGTAGATTAGATCTGGTTGTTTTTTAATATGTTTTACACAGATCTACATTTCTAAATTCATGTAGTTAACAAGTAGGCTTATGTAGTATTTTCTATACACATGATTATTTAAATAGCCTGTCATGCTGCACAACCCATCTAGGATGACAACTCATAACATACTTGGAGTAGTACACACTCTTAATGGTATGCCATAATGGAGACCAAAAGCATCCAAATAATGGCCTTATGTGTGTTGTGTCGAAGCATTGACTAAAATTTGCTTGCAATAATTATGAAATATTTCTAACCATCTGATGGGATTTGCTTGTAGGGAATGCCGTGATCTACAAGGACAAGTGATCCCATTGATATACGGAAGTAGAAAGCCTCTAGAAGCATGAATTATGACTCTTAGACCCAAAATGATCTCATGCAGATATTTGGTGATTAGAAGCAGAAGGATTCTACGAATGTCGGTCTATGTGCTACTTCAACAAGATTTACTCAACTGACTTCTGAGAGATAGAGGGAGTTATCCCTCGAAGACAAGGATTTTAGTCTATTACTTTTGATAGAAACCTGACGACACTGTTGTCGTGATTCGAACAATACAATCGAAGGATCCTTGTTGAACTTGGCCATCACTAGGATGGATACTTATTTCGCATCTTTCTTGGCTACATTCATGTGCCCAAGTTAGAAGCTTCAAGAAAGAAGGGAACATTCTTGGGATACCGCAAGTCTTCAAAGGCTTACATAATATACATCCCAGGATCAAGGCAAATTGAAGTCATTCAAATTGTGACCTTTGAAGAAGAAATGTCTATCTGGAAAGGAAGAGGATCTGATATGGATATCGATGACGATGAAGAGATGAGATCATCTCCCCCTCCAGAAATTAAGAGGGAGTTTGAAGAAAGGAATGAACCGATCGGTCCCATTGATCCAGTTGAGTCAGATGATGCTCTCATAGATATGGAAGTAAGTCGAGAAATATCTAGATGGGCACAACAGACTTCGCAGAATGCAGAGAGGCATGAAACTCCGCATGAAGAAAATGGAAGCATTAAAAAATACAAGGCTAGATTTGTTGCCAGAGGGTTCTCTTAGAAAGAGGGAGTTGATTATGATGAGACATTTGCTCCTGTGGCTCGATATACTTCCATCAGATCGATCATTGCTATTGCTTCAGCTATGGGATGGAAGTTGCATCAGATGGATGTCAAGACAACCTTTCTCAATGGTATTATTGAGGAAGAAGTATATATTGAACAACCAGAAGGGTTTGTTGTCCATGGAAAGGAGTCTCATGTATGCAACCTGAAAAATGATTTATCTAGACTCAAGCAAGCACCCCGTGCCTTGTATGGACGAATAGACATATTTCTGGTTAGTTTGGGATTCACCAAGAGTGATGCAGACCCTAACCTTTACTACAAGGTTGTGAATGATGAGCCACTGATTTTGGTATTATATGTTGATAACTTGTTTCTCACCAAAAATGAGAAACTTATCATATGGTGTTAAGAAGAAACTCGCCTCTGAGTTCGAAATGAAGGATATTGGATTGATGCATTACTTCTTGGGATTAGAAGTATGGCAAAGGAAGAAGGAGATTTTCCTAGGTCAAGGAAAATACACCATAGATATACTGAAGAGATTCGGAATGTTGGACTACAAGTCCATAGCTACTCTGATGGATGCAAACTTGAAGAAGTTGAGGGATTCTGCTTTAAATTCAAGTTTGATTGATCCTACCATGTATCACCAGCTGATTGGGTCCTTGATGTATCTGACGAACACCAGACCAGATATTTGTTTTGCTGTGAATGCTCTCAGTTAGTTCATGTGCGAACCGAGGCAGATTCACTGGATTGCTGCAAAAAAGGTGCTTAGATACTTACGTGGCACTGTGGGATATGGTCAACAATATGTTTCAGCATGTGACTTGAAATTGCAAGGGTTTACAGACTCAGATTGGCCTAGATACACTAATGATAGGAAGAGTACTTCAGGATGTTGTTTCAATCTGGGTTCTGCAGTAATTTCCTGGTAGAGTAGAAAGAAGAAATCAATAGCTCTTAGTACTGCAGAGGCCGAGTATATGGCTGCTAGTTCAGCAACTCGAGAAGCAGTTTGGCTTCATAAATTTCTTGTAGGATTGTTTGGCCAGATTCCAGAGCCAACCGTGATTCATCAACCAGAGCTATGTGCAGATGTCAGTGAAGCCAATTTTTCACGACAAGGCAAAGCACATAGAAATTCGGTATCACTTCCTACGTGATATGGTGCAGAAAGGTGCAGTCGAGCTACAGTATATTTCGATAGATGATCAGACTGCAGATGTTCTCACCAAGCCTCTTCCCAGGGCAAAATTTGCATACATTCGCGGAAGACTTGGAGTAGAAGAAAACACATACCTCCTTAAGAGGGAGAGATGACTAAGAGACATTTATCATACTTTTTCCCAGGTGCCTCTACTCATCTAGGTTCTCATCCAGGTATGGGAGAAATCCCATCGAAAGATGAGACAGACAGGTAGTAGATGGTTGGGCTCACATAGGTGCCTTTGCTTGTCCAGGTGCTCAGCCAAGTATGAAAAACAAATTCCATCGGCAAATGAGTCGGATAGGTAGTAGATGGTCGTGTGATTGCACATGTACCTCTACTCATTCAAGTTCTCAGCTAGGTATGGGAGTACCCCATATGCAGATGAGACGAATAGGTAGGAGATGGTCGTGCATGTGTGCTCATCCAGGATCTCTAGCTAAGCATGGAAGTATTCCATTGGCAGTAGAGACGAATAGGTAGCAGAAGATTTTCTCTCAGACATCCGAATCGAACAAATTCATAACAACACTTCAGACAACCTTCAATACGTTTAGAGATGATAGAGACAGTATAGATGTATAGATGAAACCCAGATGATCGTGATGATGATGATGATGACTGAAGAATGCGTTCCTTGTTGAGAGGGATTGTTGGAATTTGTGCAACTTCATATGCTATTCTTATTGTACTTGTATTGTACCTCCTACGGGAGTTGAACTTGTTGTAATTCATCATACAAACCCTAGAAAGAACAATGTAAACCTTGGGGTGAAAAGCCAACAATAAAAGAAAGAAAATAAAATGATTAAATATAAATTTATATTGCTCCCCCAAGAGAAGTCGACCCTAGTTAATTTTCCTCGTGGAAAATCAGTATAAATAGGAGGCGCCCCTCCTCATTATTCCACACAGCTACATAAGTGAAGTTCGCAATTTTCTGGGAGAGAGAAGTTCGCACCTATTGAAGGAGAAGACTGCTTTTGGGTTTTCTATCTCTGAAAGATACTTCCATCTTTTTCTCTTTCTTCATTATATACTGATTTCAGAATTATTATCTCTAGATGAAGCTTCCTGGGTTTTCTCCCATTTGGGTTTCCCAGGATAAAAATACTCGTGTTATTGTTCTTTGCTTTGTCTATCTTCTAGTGATCCTATTGATAAATGCAATTAAGATATACTTCTATAATCTTATGAAATCTAACAAACTCAGAGCCGAGACACAAAACAAATTGGGATCCATCATGCACAAGGGTCAAAGTAGGGAAAATGATCTTCAATCTCATAGGTCTCAGTCAATCATAAGTCATGGGAGGAAGATTGATTATGGATGAGCTGTATGGATGGGGACAAGTGATTAAATGGAACCAACAAAGCACTAAGGTATAAAAATTGTGTAAAGCATGGCATAAACAATAGTCTTCAACATTAGACTCTTTAATCATTCGCAACACATGTTTAGGCATTAGTACACATGTAGTTTAAGCACATGCCACCATGATCATCCCAACATAACAAGCTTAGGTGATTAACATACATCAAAGAGAAAAATCCAATCTAGGAGCCATATACTTGATCACACCATATACATGTCTCTATCTGATATGCCCATCTGTAACTATGTGTACCTTATCTGCTACTCTGCTCGAATGAACTAGGTCACCACTGAAATCATCTCAATGGACAAGGAGATCTCAGTCCTGGCAAGGAAACAATTTGAAACTGTTGCTGAACAAAGGCTCTAGATGGCTCAAAAACTCAATGATCCATGCCATAACCCCATTTGAATCAATAGCTCAGAAAAATAAAGAGATCAATCTGTATGATGCATCATGGTAGCCCAAATGCAATATATATGTGATAACAAGACCGACCATTCTCCAGTCTCAATTTGGTTGAAAACTCATCTTTAATTCAAGATGTCCCTTCTTTAGGTTCAACATTGTTGGCAACTATTTCACATATACATTAAACAATTGGATTCAATGTATGATGGTGTCCAACTCAATGAACTTCTAGTGACAATGTCTTTTTCTATTGTAGTTTGATTGTATTTCCTTTTTTATAAAGGAGAAATTTCATTGTGTATTCAGCATAATAATTTTTTCCATCTTATCATCTAAATTCCTATGTTGCACAAGTTTCCGGAACGCGGGAATGTAGGGAACGTGGGTATGAGTATCTAATACATCTAGAAGTTTCCCCCAAATTTGCAGGAAACGACAGGTCCATAACGCCAATAATATATATTAAAAAAATATAAAAAATATAAAAATAAAATAATTAAAAGAACATGAGAAGAGAAGAAACATAGAGAAGAAAAGACTTACATTTATTATTGATTAGCGGTAATTGCAATTCAGCGTAGGGACAAGTGAATACTCTAGCACGAGTGGTAGACAGAGATCAGTGCACCGACTCGACAATGTAGCATGAAAAAGACTTTATTGCAACTTAGTTTTCTAGAGAAAAATTTCTGAGTCAACCATGTTTATGTACTCTCGCAAGGAAATAGGAATGTTGTTAACAACCAACATGGCGATCATGAATGTGTGGAAGTTCCCGGTAAAGGAAACGCACAAAAACAAGTCCCCAAGTTTCTGATTTTAGAGGGTAAAAGTTCCCAATAAGTTCCCAACCATCCGGAACGGTTCCCACTAGGTTGGGAAAGTTCCCTACAAGTTCCCAAGATCCCTGGAACGTCGGAACTTCGGGAACGACTTTCCTAAAATCCGGAAGCGGTTCCCATGCTACATAGAATTCTAATAGATAAAGGAAAATTCTGGTTATGGGTATTATTGATCTATTATTAATCAATAGAAGATTGTATGCTTATCTGTGAACACTGAAATGTTTACATTGTATATTGATGTTTCTTTCACCGTCTCTTTCTATGTTTCTGTCTTTATCTTTCACTGAGCTAATATTTTAGCTATGTTCTTGGATCATTTCTTGTTGCTGTAAGCATAGCTATTGAAGCTGGACCTGCACTTCCACTTTTCGTATTACAGTAGGTGTACTATTGTAGTCACGTTGACCTACTTTTGTGGTCATTTGGTGGACATTAATAAAATTATCTTATCTATCTCTGTTGTTTCTTCATCTCAGTTCTTCATCCTTTTTTATATTTTATTAATACAATATTATGGCATTTTATTTCATGCTATTGTGTTTATCATTCATCATAATTGCATGAATGCATTATCATGAGCATCAGTTCTTTCCCTACAATTAATGACCATAAATTATGTTGGTCATCAACAGTATATATATCATAACAGTGCTCCATATATATCATATGCTCCTATGTTTCCTTGCGATACTATTTCCAATTATTATTACGACACGAGACAGAGTTGAGTACATACTTCTTTATTTGTCCAATCATCATGTCCATTGTATTCAAGAATTTTTAACAAACGTGCACTTTAATGAATTCACACAATTTATTCCATGTTCATACAGGATATAAAGAAAATCGCAGAGGAGGCTGTACCCCGTGCTGCAGAGAACTTAGCACTTGCCCTTGGTGCTCTGTGCATGGTGAGTGTTTTTCTCATTTTGTTTACAAGTCTGATAGTCAGCCTCAGGTATAATGCACAATTTGAGATCATTGGTAGCCAGTTATCAACACTTGTGCTTTTGTATAGAGGTCTGGTTATTTAAATGTGTAAGTTGCTCTTTCTAGCCTTTTATTCTTTGTGTGCAAATCTTAAAGTGCTTATTGAAGTTCTAAATTTAATCATCATGCAAATTCATTTAAGGATTCTAATTGTTAAGCTTTAAACTTGTTTTTGATTTCCATTCATTTAGAGAAATGTGTTGGTGAGACAGCATCTACCCAGTTCTTAGAACATGGGGAAACATGACATACTTTGTTTGCTGCTGCTGCACCATTATATTTCCAGGGCATTTACATCCTTCCAGTTATTTAACCTAAGAAACCTTTTCATGGTACAGAATTTTGGCAGTTGTAAACTTGTAATAGCACTTCCGAGACTGATCAACTTGCTTAATTTTGACAACTTATCATGGTATCACTTGTCAGGAATTTGGTTACATGCACTGATGTTTGTCAAGTGGACTGACCTATTATCGCTGCTCCTCTTTTGTATGAGTTTTGATGCATAAAGTCTAGTCAACCTCTCCGGTAGGGCTGAATTGTGGAAACACCAGCATGTCACCATAGCATATTCTTCTATAATTTCAACTGTAGTTCTGCACAGCCTCACTATGATAAAGTTTTTAAAATAATAAACTTACTAGGTAGACAATAGCTATCCATCAATCCCCATACTTCATCTTTCATCTTGCTGAATACGTATTGGAAAGGGCCTCAAAACATGTATTCCATCTAGGGATTATCTAAATCGATGTGGCAGTTTAAATCAGGGGAAATATACATTATACATGCACATGCAGCAGCAAAAATAAAGTTTTAAAGGAAATCAACCTAATGAAGCATAAAACTATCTTTGGTTGCCTCAAAGGGGTATGTTACAGCATGTATAAAACTCAAAACCAAAACTCACATGTCTCACACCTAATGAAGCATAAAACTATCTTTGGTTGCCTCAAAGGGGTATGTTACAGCATGTATAAAATTCAAAACCAAAACTCACGTGTCTCATACCATATGTTGATCTCAATTTTCTTCATCCACTATTCAAACACTCTATTTAGTTTATTGTCATTTCCTTTGGTAGTAATCAATTTGTAGTAGTATGTTTGTTCGTGTTTCTTATTGTGTACTTTCATTGGTATTCTACAAGTATTCCAAATGATATTATTTGTCAGCGTCAAAAAATTTCAATTTGGTTCACTTTCACAATAATTTTCATATATATGTTTGCCATTAATGTCTGTCAGATTTTGCCTTCGTCTGCACATAGCGTGACTCCAGCTGCAACGAGGTTTCTTCTGGATTGGTTGCATCAAGATGCTCATGAATACAAACAGTGGTCATCTGCAATTTCTCTTGGACTTGTGTCTACTTGTTTGCATGCTACAGATTGGAAGCACAAACATGAAATTATTGACACGCTGTTGAAGGTAAGAGTAGCACCAGTGGCATGCATCCAGTGATTGCCTCATTTCTGTAGAATGTCTATACTTTATTTCATGTGAAAGTTTCTGCATAATTTTGCTTTCATTCTTCACTTGATTGTTATGGTTGTGAAGTATACTGGAGACCTTTCTAAACTAGCATAGATTCATCTTAATCTTGGATCAATCAAGTGCCAAGATGGATCAAATCTTGTAGGTGCAAACCTTTTCTTATGGTCCAAAAATTTGACAGAAGGTTTGCACCTCCAGGGATTTGATCTATTTCAGAATTTGATATATCCAGGATTGGACCTTTTTTTTTCGATGGAATAAATTGCAGGAGACCCTCCGGGTACTTCCCCATGATCCAAGGATAGTAAACAGGGTAAACCGTTGGCCCTGATTATGAAACCTAACCTTGAGGGGTCAAGAGATTTGGACCCGTGACCTCCCCTACTGCAGGGGGAGAGATTTCATGTCTGGCTCAGGACCAATTGAGCTAACCCTTGGGGTTAGATCCTGCATTGGATCTATGCTGGTGTTATTGTTCTAATTTCAATAAAGTAGATGGTGTTATATAAAAAATGCCAATCAATTTGTAACTAATTGTGATATGATCTATTTAATGTAGAATATATGAAGAATTTATTTAATTGATATTGTTTTGTTTTATTCTGTGTTGCATGGGTACCCGTACCGGGGGGTCGGGTACACGAACTAGTACCGGGTACACGTACCGGGTACTTGGGTACTTCAATGGTACGTCCCCAGCCGTACCCAAATCCAATCTCACGTACCGGGTACTTCATGTGTGAAAATAGGGTACTTGCGTGGATTTTGGTACGCCGTACCATGTGATTGGGTATGCGGCTGATACAGCCATTGGACAATTTATCTTAGCTCATTGTTCGGCATGAATCAATTTCAAAAGTTTGAAGTTTAAAATTTTAAAAATTAAATAATAAAACACGTGTTCTGCGAGCCCTTGCCCCTTACCTAAACCAACACCACACTGCATTTCTCATGGCTAGTGCACTGTGCTCACTACTCCAACGACAACGTGACAGAGGACCTTAGTGATGCTAATGACATTGATCCTAAGGCTGCTGATGACATGGCTTGAGGAATCCAAATCAACTATCTTGTTCATGTTCAATGTTTACTATTTTGAACTTTCTTTTTCATGTCTAAAAATGCCTTTAGGCAAATTTTGGATGTAGTATGGCAATGAAGTTTGAACTCATGGTGTCATGGACATATAATATTTTATGTTGTTAATTATATTAATATAACTTCAATCTTCCAGTTGATATCTAATATGAGTCTATGTCATATGATTTATCAAATTTATTATTTTATGTTTGAAATTTTCAATGCAAATGTTCATATGAATCACTGAATTTAGAAATATCAAATATGCATGTATGATGTGAGTGTGAAATGTTTTATTTTTATAAATTTTAACACACACACACACACACACACACATATATATATATATATATGTCTACAGTACCCTCGACGTACCGAAGTACCCTGTTTCAAAAAGTGGCGTCCCCGTCCCCGTCCCCGTACCAGTACCCGTCCCCGTACCCACGTTTTCTGGCAACTTAGGTTTTATTATATGTCGTCTGTCTCATATATGGATTTAATACTTTTATTTATTTATGTCCAATATTAGATGGGCCAACATATGATGATGTCAGTATTACGGATGTTACAGCTTCTCCCTTGTACTGGGATGTAGATGCAATCTTGGCACAGTTATACTCAAATCTATATTCATAGTAGTTTATCTCAGTGTTTATGCATGGGCTATCTTCATTTGTTAATCATATGAAGCTTTAAACCAATTTAAGCTGATTAGATGCTGTAGTGCTATTCCATTATACAATAGTGCGTGAAATCTAAAATTTGCCCCCAAATTAGATATAAATGCACAGTAACATCATGTCAGCCTTCAATTTTCATGACTTCATCTGCTCCTTAGGGTCTTGTGTAAGGAACCAAGGCAATATATCCATCCCATTCAGTCTTCAATTTTCATGACTTCATCTGTTCCTTAGGGTCTTGTGTAAGGAACCGAGGCAATATATCCATCCCATCTTGAAATGAAGGTACTGGTATAAACTTTAATAACATTTCTGAGTATCTACTAAGGTTAGCTGAAATGCCATGCATCCCTAGTGAGTGTTGACGCTTTTCACACACACTGGGGGGAATTAGCGCAGCAGAAATCTTCAAGCTGCTAAGTGCGCCCTTGGGGGCAAGTCTTGAGTCAGGTGTTGTCACCTGATCTTGACTCCTCTGTTTAGGCCACTCCTAAATGAGCCAAGTGGGGTAGTCCCTATGAAAGAGTTGCTAAGGCTCTTACTTTTATTAGTTATGAATGAATTGTTTTTGTTAGGAGTTTTGATAAATCAATACTGAAACAAGCTACTTGCAAGTAAAATTAATATAACAACAGCATGAAAATAGATATGGCAATTTATAACATAAATGACCTAAAAGCAAAATATGAAATTGAAGATAGTGCCAGTGTCGAATGGAGTCTAATGCTGCTGAAAGCTGTAAATGTATTGCAAGTGGAGTCTTGGTCAGTTTTAAAGTTATTAAGGATGAATTAAATTATGGGAAGGGGATTCTCGATACACTGTGAAGTACTGAGAATATGTTCGGACTCTGAGAAGAGTGGCTCCGCATGGGAAAATGTGGGCTAAATGGAGTCATGGGGGGGTGTTCAACACTACACTAACAAGGATGTAGCCTAACGGGACCCCACGGTCACTTTCTAGTTGTTCCTGCTTTCCCTGAAGAATTTGCCCACTATTTCTCAGGCTTGTTACGCCGGATTTTCGTAATGTTTTGGGAAAGTTGCTTTTATTAATGTGAGTTTGCTTAGTTAGATGTGAGAAATCAATTAGTGTGCATTCCTGCTTTTGATTATCCCAAAGCTTAGGGCGAACCTGCGATGGGCAAGAGAATACATCGGAATGGCAAATTGTTTTATTCCAAACTGATATTGTAAAACGTAAAATGTAAAATTGGTGAGACTAATTACTACGATAGAATATTTTTTCCCCAAACGAGCAAGCTCCTTTGGGTAATTCGGTAGATCAATGCCGGGCTAGTGTTCATTACTTTGTCCAAAATGAAAGAAAGAAAACTAAAACTAACTAAGCAAAGAATACAGCTCATGAAGGCAGATGGTGTGCATGTGTTGTAAAGATAAAATGTTAGAAAAAGACAAACCATAAAAAGACACTACGAGACCACCCAAGGGGAATGGACTGTGGGCACTGTGTAGCCCACCTGCTTTTTATTTATGATTACTTACAATGCTTAAAAGAAAAATAAATGCCTTTTAACCCTTGAAGAATGGGTCAAAAAGGCTTACAAACTTGCTTAGGGAAGAAAAGGAATGAAGGAAGGGGATGGTAGATGGATTGTGGGTGCTTCGGATGGCCCAAAACTTGATTTTTCGGCAACACCTCCCTCTCTTTTTCCTCCGGCCTGCTAAAAACCAACAAGCTAATAAAACAAAGTTAGTGGGTTAACGCTTTAAAAATACATAAAAAATACAACCTAGTACTTGCCGAAAGATAGAGAGATTTTGCTACTTCGAGAACTAGGAAAGAGAAACTAGATCTAAACTTATGATTATGAAACAAAAGCACTTTTTAGATCTAATCAAACAAGTAAATAAAAATGATGAACTTTAGCATACGATTTACTTGTTAAATAAAAGTAACCAAGAGAGAAAGATAAAATTTTAAGAAGGAGAAGAAAAACTGCTCAACTTTTGAATCTTTCTTGCAAGATTGGAAGGATCTTTGATGCGGGCAAAGAATGCTTATGTGTTGGTTTCAACTTATAATCCAAAGCAAAGGAGATGCAACCGAGCTCAACCTTTCACTCGGGATGGTAATTTGCACACTCATCAAGCTTGCACAAAACGAATTAGATCTGGTACGCCCCATAGTTAGAAAGCCAAAAGATCATGAATTATAACCGACTAAAGCATGAACTCTCGGATTGCTAATAGGAAGAAAATAAATAAGCAAATTGAAAGCTGCAAATGCTTACCCTACGTGCTATAGAGAGCCTTCTAAGCCAGACTATTAGTTATGCAAAGCAAAATAGTTGAACAATATTACCTCACAAAGAAATCACCATATGCACAACTTGCCACAAATCATGAGCCTCCAAAGCCTTTTGAATTTTATTCATAAACAACAATAACAATGATACAAGAGCAGAAGTTCTTTGCTTTTGTGCAAATGAGGAAGAAAGCCTCGCTTAAATAGGAAAAATGAGAGCAAATCCCAAGGGGGGCGAATTTGCCAAGTGTTGGAGCTTTTTGAGATGATTGGGGGCGAACTAGAGTGACCTAGGGGTGGTAGATGACACCTCTCATAAGGTAGGTCACCCTTGCCTCTTTCTGTGACATATATACAACAAGAGGTGAGCTCTATCATGGATAAATGTGCCCCTCTAAGGAGAAATTCGCCCCCTCATTAGTAATGCTTCTTTAACCCATCAAGGGCTTCTCTATCATCCACAGGGGCTTCAGCACAATCTCCAGGGTCTTTAGCATTATCAACAAGGTGGTGGCTCCAAGATCCAACCTTGTGGGTACAAGTACCTTGTCAACTGGATACAAGGTGCTTCAAGGCACAACCCATTTTTGCAAGGGCTCCAAAGCAATGGATGTGAGGGTATTGGGATCATCCATACCTGTGCATTGCAAGAGGGACTTGGTGGCATCAATAACTACCTATGGGGCCACTGCAAGTCCCATGTTGGCATCAATGACAATCTCATCAACATTTACATGCTGTTGATGATGATGTTCCAGCATTCACATGTGGATGATGTTCCAACACTAACATGCAGATGATGTTCCAGCATTTACGTGTTGATGATGATGTTCCAGCATTTACATGCTGATGGTATTCCAAATGATGATGGGGTTCCAACATTCGCATGTTGATGATGTTCCAGACGATGATGATGATGTTCTCACAGTCACACACTGATAATGATGCTCATGTTAATGATGATGTTCCATGCTGCTGCTGCTGATGATGTTCCATGCTGATGCTGATGATGATGTTCCATGATGATGTTACATGTTGATGCCGATGACGATGTTCCATGCTGATGTTGATGATGCTCCATGTTGATGTTGATGTTCTAGTGACATAATGTTGTTGTTCCAAAATTTCCTATGACATAGATTCATGAGTCAGTTGTACAGTGGTTGTTGTTGATGTTGTAGAATACCTTCCTTTTTAGGAGGGAGTGTTAAAGAAATGTAACTTCGAACGATATTCTATTGTACTTTTATTATATTATTACTATTCCTCCTTCGGGAAATGTTATTGATGTAATTCGTCATGTGAAAGTCTTGAGTAAAACCTCCATTGTAAGTTGGGTCAATAGTACCCACAAAAGTATTTTATAAATGTTATTTTGAGTCTTTCTAGGTAGGTCTTCCCTGATTAGAGAACTAGGTTGACCTAGTTTGGTAATTAGGTCACTCACTTGATGAGTATAAATAAGTGAGGCGCCTCCCTCATTTGGGCACACTCAACACTCAAGCAAGTGCGTTAGAGAGAGGAGTCCAACTGAGAGAGAGGAAGCAACTAGTCATGCTCTTGGGGTTTTAAACTATCTTTGGTTGAATTCTATATCGAGGAAGTTTTGCTGGGTTTTCTCCCCAACTAGGGTTTCCTAGGATATATTTTTGTGTTCTCTTTGTGCAAATGTGCTTGTCATTCTTTTGGTGATCCTTTTGTTTTTGGCATAAAACTTTTAAAATTCTAACACAATGTAACTCTTTTAAAGTATATTTAAACGATGTTGCACAAGTTCTCTGAATGCAAGAACATTGGGAATGTGGATGCAAGTATCACCTACGTCTAGAAGTTTCCCCCAAATTTGTAGGAAATGATGGGTTGGGAACGGTAATAATATATATTAAAAAATATAAAATTAAAATAATTAAAAACATGAGAAGAGAAGAAACATAGAAGAAAAGAAACATTAACACAAACCATATGACTTAGCGTATCCCTTATATTACGGTTGTAACTAGAACCTATTAGTGGATGAAAATGGCAATAAAATCAAGACTACCATCCACGTCATTGATTATATAAGGTAGACTCTTTCTAAAGTGAGGGTTTTATTATTGATTACCGGTAACTACAATTCAGCGTAGGGACGAGTGAATACTCTATCCTAGGTGGTAGACAAGGTAGCACAAAATAGACTTTTACTACAGCTTAGTTTTCTAGAGAATTTTTTTTGAGTCAACCATGTATATGTATGGTTGTGAGGAAACATGAATGTCGTTAACAACCCTACAAGTAGAGGATCCCATGGTTTCAAAGACATGCACGAATAAACCAAAAAGCGATAAAAATCAAATGATTTCATAGACAATGATGGGTGGGTCAGGTATATATTTAATTCTAGAACTACTCATAAAAACATTTTATGACATTGTAGCTTCGATTTATTTTGTCTTTATTGTTCCGTACATTCACTCTTGAGCTGCAAAATGCCTCAGGTGCATGCTCGCATCTCCTCCTCTTTCTTGGAAATTTCAGTTTTGATTGGTGGCGATAATGAATGCGAGGAGGCTCCTGGTGAAGGAAATGCACAAGAAAAAATCCCCAAGTTCTCGATTTTAGAGGGTAAAACTTAAAAGTTCCTAGTAAGTTCCCAACCATCCGAAAAGGTTCCTAGTGGATTTGGAAAGTTCTTGAGATCACTCAAAGTGTAGCTACCACCAAAGGTATCTTATTCGGGATGGTGGAGGTAGGGTAGCTAACCAACTGACACCGCAAGGGCCTTCCCCACTACTGTAGAAGGGTAGTTGTCACATTTGATGAGCTCTTCTCGCTTTAGATCAGGCTAGGAGCAAGATCAAAGAGGAGACCCTAATAGCCTATGAGGGCTAGGGAACCAACTCAAGACACTCTAAAAGTTAGGAGTGTGAAGTAAGAGTAGATCATGAATGGATGAATCTATATCTAGGAAAGGATGTGGTTTCTGGGGTGTTAGGACTTTGTTGAGGAGGCTTATGCAAAAGAGAAATACTCAACTCAAAAGAATAAGTACCACAATGAGTTTAGGTTATTAGGTCTAGATAGATCTAGTGCCAACTGAAAATTTCAAAATACCCAAATGAGATCCACCAAGGGTGTAGGTAAATAATCAATATGTGGACCCAAATGAGGGAAACAAGGACAAAATGACACTAGGATGAGTGCTTGATGAGAGATCTAGTAAATTGAGAGGGTTCAAGCAATACCCAAATGATAGATCTGGAAAAATAACTAAAAACCTAAGGAGGGTGATTTGCCTAAAGATGACCAGTGCTAGATCCGGGGTTAAATGGGATCAGTTTCAATTCAAACTTCAGATCTAGGGTTTATTAATTTATTTAGACTTGGGTTCTTAATATTATCACCAAAAGATCGCTCGATCTATCAAATCTAGAAAATGAGGGTTTTATATTTTAGGGTTTTGTTGTGACAACTGGAATATATCCCGAAAAAACAAAATACAAATGGAACGTACCTGAAAATGCTTGCGATGACCAAGTATGATGATGATCTTCCCTCTTTGATCAAATAGGAGTGTTTCTTTGCTTCCCTAAGTGAAGTCGCTATGCCTCCAAGATTCCCAATGCGCCCTCCTCCTGCAAAAGAGATCTACAAAATAAGAATCGATTCACAAAGAGAAAAACAACTGATGAAGAATGAATAAAAAATCATTAAGATGATCACAAGATAGAATAAAGATACTCCTTGAACCAACGACGATTTGAGGAAGAGATATGGAGCTCAGTCACAGACTCACAATAATGCACTCATCAAATCGCTATCTCCATCAAGAGTACGACACCTTGCAAAAATGGTTTAGCAAAGCATAGATCTACAAGAATGCTAGAGAGAAAAAAACTTTCCAATCTTCCCACAAGGCATTCAACAAAGCTTCTGAGAGTTTTCACAAAAATATTTTTATTATCACTAGAATCCAAGAGCCAAAAGTCCCTTTACAAATGAGAAAGCATCTCAATATATAGATCTCTCGATTACAAAATCCCTAGCTTTGAAAGTATAGACAGCTAGGATCAAAAGATACATAAACAAAATCAATGGCTAAGATGAGCCGGATAATACAATACATAGATCACTCAAGATAGGAGGGGTGCACTCCCTCTAAGACACCCAAGGGGGACGCACCACATGAAAGATGACTAGGAATAATAACATAGCACATGGTGGGGTTAGGAGGTGTAACATATCCTTCTCTAGCATGACCCCAAGGAACAACATCATAATATATCAAGTTATAGCATAATGTGACCAAAATTAATAAGTCGTGGCCCCTCAATGACATAAGAAAACATGCAAAAGGATGAGATCTAGGACGTGTGGACCTAACAGAGGGTGAAGATGATGTCGGAAGGTGGAGATAACATCAACAATATGCCTCAAACAAGTTTCATGCCATTTCCTTGCCCCACTAGACCAAATCGATTTCCTTTGTTAGCCAATTCTTCATTTTTAATGTGTCTAAATAATCTTCCTGGAAGATAAAAATGCTTGTAACTCACTGTTGACCACACCTAGGGAAAATATGAGCTGAAAAATAAATTCGTGAACATAGAAATATGGTAAAAACGAGTGGTCGCACCACTATGTCCTTTGATAGCTCCCAAGAGAATAAAATATATCTTTGAAAGTAATAAAATGCCATTTTTATATGGCATTCAACAAGTGGAAGATGAACTGATGAAAATATTCAACACTTGTTCCAGAAACTGAAATCTAAGTGTACCAATGGACTCAAAATGTCCAAATCCACTAGTAATGAGTACTCATACACCATATGTCCATCAAAAGATACATCAAAAGGCCTGTCGAAGCCCAGATAATAAATAAATAAGGCTCGTAAATGCTGATAACCATAATAATAATGTAAGCCATCACGAGAAACCATCATCTGACACTTGAAGTCTTCTAATGGACATTGATAGGCCATGAATAAGCAATATTACACACTGTCGGCCAAACTCATCTCGGAACGTGTTGTTGACTCTGTCAAACTGAGTTGACCAGGTCAAAATGATCGAAATAATGACCAAATTGAAAATCTCTAATACTGCAAAGTACAAATGGATAAAGCATGCTTCCTTATCTATGTTAGTAGCAAGACTTTATTAAGTGTCTTTTAACTAGAGATCATAAGTAATAAACGTGCATAATAAGTCCAAATCAAACTAATCAGTTACTTCAAACAAGAGCCTCAAGTGTATAATCATTTACAGACTTGACCATTTTGCTAATAATGGGTGAGAGTGGAGAAAACAAGGTTAGGCTAGGGGAATGACTTGACTCTCAACACTGTGAACATCTCGGCTGAAGGACAAAGGGGATCCACACTACACATATTCTGGAATTAGGTGAACACTAGAGAATGGTGGTGTCTCACAGATGGGTGGAATAATGAGAATGTTTCAAATAGACTCTAGACAAGTAATCTGTGACAAGATTTAAAAATTCAAGCACAATAAAGTTTAAGGCATTCATCAATTTAACACAGGATACTAGCCAACCTCCAAAGGTAGGTGCCCTGGAAATCCTTTTGGGCCCCAGAAAATGACTCGGCCTAGCCTCGCTGCCAACGACCATCCATAGCCTTGACGGGTTTGCCACCCTGTTTCCCTGTTGGGACAATTGAGCCTTACATCATACAATGAATGAGTGCCCATCCTTTCACCACCGACTAGTTTTATAACATTTATATTTAAGCATAGCGCTTAAAAACACTACTTATCGTAGTTTGCCTTTTGCATCATTTAGATATAGCGTTTATGCATTCCAATGTTCTAGTGTCTAAAGACATTTTTAGTTAGGACTACCTGTTTTCAAGGACTAGAGGAAGACAATCCCTGTGATGAGAATCATATAAACCAACATCGAGACACAAAAAAAAAATTTGGGATCTAATCCAACATAGAGATATAGGCAGGGGAAATCCTCGATGTCACTAGTCAAGATAGAAATAATGGGTAAAACAAATCTGGGTGATAATGGATGGGTGAAGAAAGTGATAAGGTGATGCCTACACTAGCAAACCAAGTCCCTATGGAAAATGACCAGGTCCATACTAAATATAGGGCATGACCAACGAGTATACACAAGAACCTTCCGAGTAAAGTCACTAAATCACTTCTAGTCTAGACCATCAATAAAAGCAATATAAGATATCACCAATGTATAGCCACCATGAACCAAGTCAAGCTACTAAAATAGATAAAAGAGCATAACAATAATCTAAGTGTACAAACCATATATCAGCCGTGTATTATACCTGCATCTGATCAGAACAACTGAATGACATTGGAATATTGTTGTTGTATTTCATTTGCACTGTTAACATCTCTTCTCTGAAAAATAAATAATGGCCAACTTAGTCATCAAATCTGGGGTCATGAGGCTCAGGAATGGCATGAAACTAATCATCTGTATGCTTTGGGTCCACTGAATATAGGAGTGATCATCATCTGAATGCCAATCACTTGTTGATCTCATAGTAAAGGACTAGCTCAGGAATGCGCTCTGAACTGCTCTGGAATGATGGTAGCCCCAACTACTATGTATGTGACAACAATTCCCAACTAGTTCCCTAGTTCCCTTGAACATTGGAACTTCGGGAACGAGTTTCATAAAATTCAGGAGCAGTTCCCGTGCAACATAGTATTTAAATAACTCGGTGTTATGCTTCATGTTGGATGAGGCTTACATTTGTGATTTTTCTCACAAGAGTTGATTTGCGACATAGTACCCATGGAGTTTTTTTACGGATTATGGGTACACACCTTTCTTTGTTTCAAGATGTTGTTTCTATTTGATTGGGGTGATGTTTTAATGGAGAAAACATACTTTTCTCCTTGATGGAGTGTCATGGTCATGGCTTGTATATTGGTATTCCTCATGTTGCATTCCTTTGATTGATGGATCACCCTCTTGCTATGTAGTTGATGATTATGGAGCATGCCCACCTCATTATGGTGTTGTATTGGTATACGTTTTCAACATGTTTGGAGACTGCTAGATCATCGTTCATGTATGATGTGTTAGGATTATTATTAATCCTCCCTTTGACCACATAGTCCATTTCTATATTTTCCTAGCTTAGGAGGTCTTTGTCACTCCAGTAATGCATGGGGGACACACCTAGGGAACACCTTCCACTTACTGCACCTGTCTACATGAGTTTAGGTGCCCCAAGGACTAATCCCTAGAATTTAGAAACCCACTCTAAGTGCCACCAACAGTCTTCAGCAATTGACCCTAGTTGGTATTCAGTTAAGTCCAGTTATGCTATGATTCCCATCAGTTAGATCACTCTCAATCATCCTAGCGTCAGTTTCCATGATCCAGGGGAAGTAGGGCGCATTTGCTCACCTACCCTCATCAATTAACTGGTTGTGAACTATTTTAGTGATCCGAAGTTGCATTACTGAGCTCTAGTGGTGATTTTCCCACACTGAGTTAGCTCCGGAGTTAGTCTAGGTTGGTAGATTCGAATCCTATCTTAGGCATTCAAATTCTCCTATATGTATGACCATTGCATTACTTAATTATATACTGATTAATGGATTATGATTAATTATTCCAATTATTGGTCTCATGAGTGTTTTTTTATCTTCCATGAATTATTGATCTGAGTTAATCAATTGCTTCTCTCTCTTCTACAATTCTCCATTTGAATCCTGTTGTCTTGATGATCCTATGCTTCATTGAATTTTACATGATGGTTCTAGCCCCCCAAGGGATTTGATATTGGTGATATGCGGTAATGGCATGGCATCATAGTATTCATGGAGCATCCAAGTAACTGTGGATGATGGTGTTGTGATATCGGTTGCTCGCTAGGAGGGCTTATATGAGGGATNAAATATTTTAATATTGTCATTGTCATCATAGTTATCATAATATTATCATTGTAATTTGTACATCATTATCATTAAAGACTGTTACCGACTAGGTTGCATCTAGTTGGACTTTCAATGAGCTGCCAAAGATGAACAAAGTACTTGTTCAAACTCGGAGTTCGGAAGTCCATTCAAGCCTTCATGGCCTTTTTAACTTTTTGTACCGCATGTTCATACCCCTTTGGGGAGGTTGTAATAAATGTACTAGCATGACCTTTTTTTTGTAAAGGATTTGGCTTCCTAAGACTTAAACGGAAATCCGATCATTCCAAGGTGTATTTTCCCATGTCAATTATGCAATGTTGATTAAGCGATGTATAATTTTCGAAATTTTCACCGTTCCTCCAAAGCTAGAATGGTCGTATTAGTGGGTAGGACTCAGGGGGTTATTAAAGTTCACGTGTCAGTGTATATGAGCATGCTAGGCATTAGTTTTAAGTCGTATGGACATGTATTAGGTCCCCCTACAGTTTCGTCGAATTCCGAGAAAATTAATTTTTCTTGTTTTTTAAGCCATTTTTTAATGGTTTAATTAAAAAAAATTCAAAATGTAATAATTGGTGGGTCCAGAGTCTGTTTTTGGCGTGATGCTTATTTTCACACTTAGAGCATCCTCTTTAACCTAAGGGGCACTTTTAATGAGTTTCGAGAAGCTAAATTCCCATAGAGCATTATTTAGCTAAAAATGCATCAAAGTGACATTTAATTGCTAAAAGTGCATCAATTTAGCACCAAGGGAGAAAATTGAATAAGTCAAAATTTAATTATTTTAATGTTAAAGTGACATGGCAAAGGGTCCCATGTGGTTACTGATTTATGCATCCACTTAGAGGATTCAATACTTTGGTTTAATTTTGAGGCAACAAATGTTTTAAAATGGAGGATGATGTCAACCTCACTAAAGCTCACGCTAACCTTGATATGGTATTACAGTGACATGAGTTAGTGGACCCCTCATCACGTGTATATTACAAATCAACTTTTGATATGTTTTAAAGTTGTTATACCATACATCAAACTTTGGATAATAGCGCATGTGTTTGGTAAGAAGACTCACGCGTGAGAGGGGGTGACGCTAGCATAATGGAGATGCAAATGCGATTTGGAAAAGGATGAGTTGGTTGGGTAGATGTTGTTTCTATTTGATTGGGTTGATGTTTTAATGGAGAAAACTGACTTTTCTCCTTGATGGATTGTCATGGTCATGGCCTGTATATTGGTATTCCACATGTTGCATTCCTTTGATTGATGGATCACCCTGTTGGTATGTAGTTGATGATTATGGAGCATGCCCACCTCATTATGGTGTTGTATTGGTATACTTTTTCATCATGTTTGGAGACTACTTGATCATCGTTCATGTATGATGTGTTAGCATTATTATTAATCCTTCCTTTGACCACATAGTCTATTTCTCTATTTTCCTAGCTTAGGAGGTCTTTGTCACTCCAGTAGTGCATGGGGGACACACCTAGGGAACACCTTCCACTTACTGCACTTGTCTGCATGAGTTTAGGTGCCCCAAGGACCAATCCCTAGAATTTAGAAACCCACTATGAGTGCCACCAACAGTCTCGAACAATTGGCCCTAGTTGGTATTTAGTTAAGTCCAGTTATGCTATGTTTCTTATCAGTTAGATCACTCTCAATCATCCTAGTGTCAGTTTCCATGATCCAGGGGAAGTAGGGCGCATTTGCTCACCTACCCTCATCAATTAACTAGTTGTGAACTATTTTAGTGATCTGGAGTTGCATTAGTGAGCTCTAGTGGTGATTTTCCCACACTGAGTTAGCTCCGGAGTTAGTCTAGGTTGGTAGATTCGAATCCTATCTTAGGCATTCAAATTCTCCTATATGTATTGCCATTGTATTACTTAATTATATACTGATTAATGGATTATGATTAATTATTCCAATTATTGGTTTCATGAGTGTTTTTTATCTTCCATGAATTATTGATCTGAGTTAATCAATTGCTTCTCTCTCTTCTACAATTCTCCATTTGAATCCTGCAGTCTTGATGATCCTATGCTTCATTGAATTTTACATGATGGTTCTAGCCCCTCAAGGGATTTGATATTGGTGATATGCGGTAGTGGCATGGCATCATATTATTCATGGAGCATCCAGGTAATTATGGATGATGGTGTTGTGATATCGGTTGCTCACTGGGAGGGGTTATCCGGGGGATGGGGGGGGTATATTTAGGTTACCATTCAGGATTCATCATTTAGATTTAACTAGATCATCATTATCATCGTTGTCATCATCATCATCATAAATATTTTAATGATGTCATTGTCATCATAGTTATCATAATATTATCATTGTAATTTGTACATCATTATCATTAAAGAGTGTTACCGACTAGGTTGCATTTAGTTGGACTTTCAATGAGCTGCCAAAGATGAACAAAGTACTTGTTCAAACTCAGAGTTTAGAAGTCCATTCAAGCCTTCATTGCCTTTTTAATTTTTTGTACCGCATGTTCATATCCCTTCGGGGAGGTTGTAATAAATGTACTAGCATGACCTTTTTTTGTAAAGGATTTGGCTTCCTAAGACTTAAATGGCAATCCAATCATTCCAAGGTGTATTTTCCCTTGTCAATTAAGCAATGTTGAATAAGCGATGTATAATTTTTGAAATTTTCACTGTTCCTCCAAAGCTAGAATGGTTGTATTAGCGGGTAGGACTTAAGAGGTTATTAAAGTTCATGTGTCAATGTATATGAGTGTGCTAGGCATCAGTTTTCAGTCGTATGGACATGTACTGGGCCCCCCTAGAGTTTCGTCGCATTTCGAAAATTTTTTTTTTTTTTCATTTTTTAAGCCATTTTTAATGGTTTAATTAAAAAAATTTCAAAATGTAATAATTGGTGGGTCCGAAGTCTGTTTTTGGCGTGGGTATGCTCGTTTTCAGACTCATAGCATCCTCTTTACCCTGGGGGGCACTTTTAATGAGTTTCGGGAAGCTAAAATGTCCTGTAGAGCATTATTCAGCTAAAAATGCATCAAAGTGACATTTAATTGCTAAAAGTGCATCAATTTAGCACTAAGGGACAAAATTGAATAAGTCAAAATTTAATTATTTTAATGTTAAAGTGACATGGCAAAGGGTTCCATGTGGTTAGCGATTTATGCATACACTTAGAGGATTCAATACTTTGGTTTAATTTTGAGGCAACAAATGTTTGAAAATGGAGGATGACGTCAACCTCACTAAAGCTCACGCTAACCTTGATATGGTATTACGGTGGCATGAGTTAGTGGACCCCTCATCACGTGTATATTACAAATCAACTTTTGATATGTTTTAAAGTTGTTAATACATCAAACTTTGGATAATAGCGCATATGTTTGGTAAGAAGACCCACGTGTGAGAGGGGGTGATGCCAGCATAATGGAGATGCAAATGCAAATTGAAAATGGATGAGTTGGCTTGGTAGATGTTGTTTCTATTTGATTGGGGTGATGTTTTAATAGAGAAAACTGACTTTTCTACTTGATGGATTGCCATGATCATCGCTTGTATATTGGTATTCCTCATGTTGCATTCCTTTGGTTGATGGATCACCCTCTTGGTATGTAGTTGATGATTATGGAGCATGCCCACCTCAGTATGTTGTTGTATTGGTATACTTTTTCATCATGTTTGGAGACTACTAGATCATCGTTCATGTATGATGTGTTAGGATAATTATTATTAATCCTCCCTTTGACCACAGAGTCTATTTCTCTATTTTCCTAGCTTAGGAGGTCTTCGTCACTCCAGTAGTGCATGGGGGACACACCTAGGGAACACCTTCCACTTACTACACCTGTCAGCATGAGCTTAGGTGCCCCAAGGACCAATCCCTAGAATTTAGAAACCCACTCTGAGTGCCACCAATAGTCTCCAACAGTTGACCCTAGTTGGTATTTAGTTAAGTCCAGTTATGCTATGATTCCCATCAGTTAGATCACTCTCAATCATCCTACCGTCAGTTTCCATGATCCAGGGGAAGTAGGGCGCATTTGCTCACCTACCCTCATTAATTAACTGGTTGTGAATTATTTTAGTGATTCAGAGTTGCGTTAGTGAGCTCTAGTGGTGATTTCTCCACACTGAGTTAACTCTGGATTTAGTCCAGGTTGGTAGATTCAAATCCTATCTTAGGCATTCAAATTCTCCTATATGTATTACCATTGTATTACTTAATTATATACTTATTAATGGATTATGATTAATTATTCCAATTATTGGTCTGATGAGTGTTTTTTTATCTTCCATAAATTATTGATGTGAGTTAATCAATTGCTTCTCTCTCTTCTACAATTCTCCATTTGAATCTTGCAGTCTTGATGATCCTATGCTTCATTGAATTTTACATGATGGTTCTAGCCCCCGAAGGGATTTGATATTGGTGATATGAGGTAGTGGCATGGCATCATATTATTCATGGAGCATCTAGGTAATTGTGGATGATGGTGTTGTGATATCGGTTGCTCTCTAGGAGGGGTTATCCGAGGGATGGGGGCGTGGATATTTAGATTACCATTCAGGATTCATCATTTAGATTTAACTAGATCATCATTATCATCGTTGTCATCATCATCATCATCATAAATATTTTAATATTGTCATCGTCATCATAGTTATCATAATATTATCATTGTAATTTGTACACCATTTTCATTAAAGACTGTTACCGACTAGGTTGCATCTAGTTGGACTTTCAATGAGTTGCCAAAGATGAACAAAGTACTTGTTCAAACTCAGAGTTCAGAAGTCCATTCAAGCCTTCATGGCCTTTTTAATTTTTTGTACCGCATGTTCATACCCCTTCTGGGGGGTTATAATAAATGTACTAGCATGACCTTTTTTTTGTAAAGGATTGGCTTCCTAAGACTTGAACGACAATCCGATCATTTCAAGGTGCATTTTCCCTTGTCAATTATGCAATGTTGAATAAGCGATGTATAATTTTCGAAATTTTCATCGTTCCTCCAAAGCTAGAATGGTCATATTAGCGGGTAGGACTTAGGAGGTTATTAAATTTCACGTGTCAATGTATATGAGTGTGCTAGGCATCTGTTTTGAATCGTATAGACATGTTTTAGGTCCCCCTAGAGTTTCGTTGGATTCTGAGAAAAATAATTTTTCTTGTTTTTTAAGCCATTTTTTAAAATGTAATAATTGGTGGGTCCAGAGTCTGTATTTGGCGTGGGTATGCTTATTTTCACACTCAGAGCATTCTCTTTACCCTAGGGGCACTTTGAATGAGTTTCGGGAAGCTAAAATGTCCCGTAGAGCATTATTCAGCTAAAAATGCATCAAAGTGACATTTAATTGCTAAAAGTGCATCAATTTAGCACTAAGGGACAAAATTGAGTAAGTCAAAATTTAATTATTTTAATGTTAAAGTGACATGGCAAAGGGTCCCATGTGGTTAGCGATTTATGCATCCACTTAGAGGATTCAATACTTTGGTTTAATTTTGAGGCAACAAATGTTTTAAAATGGAGGATGACGTCAACCTTACTAAAGCTCATGCTAACCTTGATATGGTATTACGGTGGCATGAGTTAGTGGACCCCTCATCACGTGTATATTACAAATCAACTTTTGATATGTTTTAAAGTTGTTATACCAGACATCAAACTTTGGATAATAGCACATGTGTTTGGTAAGAAGACTCATGCGTGAGAGGGGGTGATGCCAGCATAATGGAGATGCAAATGCGAATTGGAAATGGATGTGTTGGCTTGGTAGGTGGAGTGAGGTTGCCTACTTCATTTGAGGTGGTGCCTCCTCCATGCTAACACTCCAGTTAAACTAAGAATCACCCCACCAATCCCTTAGATTACTCAAGCTCAACTGAACTTGATCTTGAGTGTTGGTGGTGCCCCCCTGGGCCTGCTTTTGCTATAAATAAAGATTTGCTCTCCTCATTCAAACTAGTTGGAATGTACTGGGAAGAGCTTTCCTATTGTAAACTTTGTTTATTTGAGAATTAAAAGAGACTTTGGAGGTCTATTTGTGTGGTGCTTTGTTGAGCGGATGTATTATCATTGTGCTTTGTGGAGATAATATTTGTTGGACCATCTTGCTTCTAATTACCAAATCTAGCTTGCTTGAAGAACTGGTATCAGTTTTGCAAGGTGAATTAATTTGTTTGTTTACTACTTTAATTTATTTAGTATGAATGCCTAGAGATGCAATCGCATGTTTTCATTTGTTTATGAACATTTTCATATTGATTTCTAATTGTATATGCTGCTGGATTTGATCTTGGTTGTTGAATTGTGTGAAGTGCAGATCATCTTAGCCGGAGATAGAGAAGATCTTGTTTGATCTATTTCATTTCTAACATTCTTGTTTACAGATAAAGTCCCTCGGTGCCCCACGATCAAATCCTCAAGGATCATCTTGTTCTCCAAGCTTCCCCTCTCTCCTTCTCAATATTGTTTAAAAATTTATCTTGTCCTTTATTTGAAAAGCAGTTGCAAATCTAAAGTTAAAAGTTCATTTTTCACACACAGATCTTAATTACTTTTCATTTCTAGGTCTAGCTAAAGCAAAAAAAGAATAATCATTTTCTAGTATAGATCTACATAACCAAGTTTTTCTTGCTTCAAGTTATTTGCATTATTAAATCAAAAGTCTTAAATAGTAATGTTCCCCCAAGTTTCCGGGACGTGGGAGCGTGGGAGCGGGGAAACGCACGGTGGGGGCGTGTGGAGACTACCCCCAAATTCTAGGGAAATTCGAGGGGGGCGGGGGGCAGGGGGGCGTCGAGGTCATAAAAATTAAAAATATATATATAAATTAAAAAAAAAAAAATTATAAATGCTAGATAATAAATATCATAAATCCTAACAATGTAAATTAAAATGAGCCGTCGAAGGATAATATCATAATAGTCATGAATTGAAGGAGCCATGCGGTATTGAAAGAGTCATATCAATCTGAAGAAAGATGCAATTAAACCGCAGCCACTACGAATGAGCTAGCCCATGCTAAGAAGAGATTGATCTGTTTTTGTTAGACAAAGTTGCCGCCCATGAGGATTGATCTGTTTTTGTTAAGGTCCCTTGTCATCTGATCTTAGCGTGAGCACTTTTAGGCTTCAGCATCCTGAATTGAATTCTCTAGCAGCATAAATGCTCCTGCCATTTATTTCTCTTCCTTCAACTTTAAGTATCACAGGTGCAAAACTCCTGAAGTGCAAGGCTACTATCTTTGTTGACAAAGTTGTATCAGGAACAAGGGTATTTTGAATGAATTAGAGGTGCAGCGGAAGTATTTTCATTTTCAGAGGGGGCACTAAATGTTCAAAGCTGAGATATTTTCTTGCAATCGAGTTTATATAAGGAGATGTAGCCATCACTGAAGAACCACCGAATTTCACCAATGGTGTTCTCCTCACTAGAGAACTTGAATAGACTTTGCATTTTAAAGAAGCCCATATTTTGAAGAGAAGGAGGGATGTAGTGGAAGACAGATAGCTGTTCATTAGTCTAGGATGCTTGTGGATCAGGGAAACTATACCTCATTGGGGTTATGGGGCATGAAAGCGAGAATTGATGTCCAATAGTTAAGGGGAAATCCAAGATCTGGAAGTTTGGGGCGTGGAAGTTTTTTTTTTGTATTTTTTTAAATTCGAACTTTTTTAAATTTATAAAAGCAAAATCGTGGGGGGGCGTGTGGTGTTGAAAAACTGAGTTTAACTGCTTGCTGGTTTAATGAACAATTTTGTGTGTTTCACTTCAGCCGGTTTTGCATAGGCTTGAAGCTACTTATAAAAATTTTTCTGAACAATTTAAACACGCAGAAAAACACTAACAGGCTGAAAACAAATGCATGCACACCATAAAAATTTACTCAGAGATTTTTGGCTAATCATCCCTGGAAAAACCCCCACGGGGAAAACCAGTCAGAGAGGAGAGATTTTTATTATTTTATCAGCAATGTACAGGACAGAAAATTAGTGGAAAAATTCAACTTATCTCCACCGGCAAACTTCTTCACAAAGTCTGGAAAATTTGTGCTTAGCAAACCAGCCAACACCCTTTTCGTTTTCTGTGCAAAATCAGATGCAAATGTACAGCACCAGCAGGCCGTACACCTCCCTCGAAAACAGTGCCAAAAAATCAGGCCGTACAGTAGACCGTACAGCACTCCGTACCAGCATTAAATGAGCCGTACACCTCGATTTCTGTGCTGTAATAAATGCTGTCCGTACAACATTAAATGCAGCCCGTACTGTTCATAAAAATCTCGATTTTCGTGCAGGAAATGTGCCTCGAAATTCGTGCTGAATTAATGTGGCCGTACAACAGGCCGTACCATCAAATTCTGTGCAGACCGTACAGCATTAAATGCCCTGTCCTGTGCATTAAATGCAGTCCGTACCTTCAATGGCTGCCTCGATTTTCGTGCCAACAGGAAATCACTTCCAGCGCTGTCTGAAAATCAAACCCTCTTTCAGCAAGTCGACCTCCTCTCTCTCAGCTCTTCTCTTCTCCTGAAAAATGAAAAGTGAATGCCCTTTTGCCTCCCTCATGCTTTTTGTTTACCCTAAGTGAGTTTCTTAATCCAACGGTGGAGAAAGAATCAAATCAATGGCCAAGATGAAATGAGAGTGAAAATCCCTTTTATTTATTTCTCATAAATAAAATCACTCACCCACTTAAATTTATCAAAAAGTGACTTTATTGTTATAAAGTCTCATTAAGTGACTTTTAATGTGAGGGTCACCTTTTTCCCTCTTAAAGTGACTTTAGGCAAAAATTAAAGTCACCTAGGGAACATCTGCCTAGGTACAAAAATCAACACTCCCTCTTACCGAGGAAGGTGTTCCGTACCACTCCCAACTTATCTCTGAAGAAGACGAACTTGCCCCTCCCCAAAGACTTCGTCAAGATGTCAGCTACCTGCTCATCAGTGGAAATATGCCGAAGCTGAATTGCCCCTCTCTGAATGTAGTCGCGGATGAAATGGTATCTGATCTCTATGTGCTTAGACCTGTCATGGAACACTGGATTCTCAGAGAGCTGAATGCAACTCTGATTGTCGCAGTAGATCGCCGTAGGCCTAAGCTCCTGATCAAACAAATCTACCAAAAGCTTGCGAAGCCACAGTGCTTCACAAGTAGCTTGACTGGCTGCTATGTACTCAGCCTCAGCAGTACTCAATGCAACGGATCTCTGTTTCCGGCTGAACCACGACACTGCTGCCGAGCCCAAATTGAAACAACAACCGGAAGTGCTCTTCCGGTCCCGCACGCAACCTGCCCAGTCTGAATCCGTATACCCAACCAAGCCAACTCCATCCGAACCCCTGTAAT
>LPNX011104494.1:881315-909044 GCA_001517045.1 Pseudotsuga menziesii
ATTGTTCCTCACTATGTCTGGCCATAACTCATTCTCTTCAAGTAACAGCAAAATCCTAGCCTTCCACGGCACAAAATTCCTTGCCCCATCCAGCCTATCCTCCAATCTAAGTCCTGTAGCCATCCCAACAACAACTCAACAAAGTGCTGTTCACTTAACAGAAGTAAAATGACAAAAATTTCTGAATGCTGCAAATTTTCTGTGTGTCTGCAAAAATCACTGTTTCTGCCCTGTTAAACTCAGTTTTTCAACATGTGGAAGCCCCCCATCTTCGGGGAGGGGCGTGTGGGCGCCCCCCACAAGCGGGGCAACGTTCGGAGCTAGGAGGCGCGCCCCCTCCTGCGTTTCCGGAAGTTTCGCATTTTTGGGGGCGTGAGGAAATGTTTCTGGAGGAGCCCCCAAGCCCCCGGGGCGTGGGGAGCGAGGGGGGCGAGCCCTCGACCCTGGGGGGCGAGTTTTCGTGGAACATTGTTAAATAGTAGGATTAACTTTCGAGTTTAAGTTTCAAATCTATCATCTTGGTGCTCAAATTTGTTTGTTTTCCTTCGAAGACTTTGAAAAAATAGCTTTCTAGCTCATTTTTTTAGTTTCTTTTACTTAGTTTATTTTATTTTTTAACTTAAAATTTTTTTGACAAATTTTGGTTGTTTTTCCAAAACACTCTGAAAGTGTTTTTGGGCATATTCTATTAATATTTGTTGGTTGTTTTTTGCAGGTTTACAATAAAAGAGGAAACTTTTGCGAATTTTTCGTAAATTCAAGGAAAAAGAAGACAAACGAAGCTTCCCTTCGCATAATTTTTTTTGTTTTTATAAGTTGTAAGCCTTTGGATCCAAAGTATAAGGACCAAAATGCATTTTTATTTCATGTTATAAGATTGTAATAAAGGATTGAGTAGGCTCATCAAAGCCCACTCCTCATCCCCCTTGGGGGGATCCGCGTCGGTTGACCTCTTTTGTGGTTTGTGATTTTTAGCTAGTTCCTTTTTGTTTTCATGTTTATGATTTATTTTGGTGATTAAAGTAAAAGAAATACTTACCCCACGCTCTCCCGAGTATCCTGAAAAGGGGAAGAGATTCATGGTAGAATTTTATTAAAAAATCTTTCTTTCTGTTTTTCACATCATTATAATAAAGCCCCTTGCTCTCTCGAGTACAGTTCATGGATAAGGGCTTGCCCAAGTACTGAACCTAGAAAGAGGTTCTTAGGATTTACTTTTTTTAATCAAAAAACTTTATTCAAAAAATATTTAAAATCAGCAAGGCCTTCATCTTCGTATGCTCTACTTCCACTGGAGTTTCGTCTGATCAATTGGTTGTATCGGAAAAAGATTTATGTGACTAGTAATTAGTTTCATATTTAAATCAATCTCCCAAACAACGAAAATCCAGCGTTGCGTTTTGCTTCGTGTGGGGAAATTGTACAGAGGAAGTAGGAACTACTAAAAAGCGACCGTAGGGCCACGTTAGGCTACATCCTTGTTGGTGTAGTGTTGAACATCCCCCCGTGACTCCATTCATCCCACATTTCCTCGTGTGCTACCACACTTTGTGAGTATGGACATATTCCCTGTACCTTCGTGGTATATCGGGAATCCCCCTCCTTGCTAATAATCCAGATAATTACCACATTAATAAAACCAAGCAAGAATTTGCCCACTCGCTTAATTATTAATCTAATAAAATTTAAAATTTACCAACAGAGACACTGCAATACTTTCACTGAGACTACACTAGCAACCCACATTTGCAAAGCACTCTTTTCATTATGGCATTGATCTATTCTGTTATTTTTTGCATAAGTTAATTCTGTAATGTGTCTTGAATATTGTATATCTATTTGAATTAAGGGTTGCTAAAGTAAATCTTACTTGCAATAATTGGTAATCTCTAATTTCATTCCATTTGAAAACTCCTAGAAAATCTGTGTTTCCTGCTTTCGTAGTTAGAAACAACCTTAGATTTATTTTCATTAGGGTCCACCGCCCTTTGGCTTCACTAAGAGTTGGCCTAGACAAAGGAGCTAAGTATCAGTTGACGTCACTTGGCTCGAGTTTGCCTCCAAGGTTGCACCCAGTGGCTTGAAGCTTTCTGCCATGTTACTCAAGGTGCGAATTAGGCAGCAACAAAGACAACTATCTAATATCATCATATCATACATGTAACATGATACTATGAAAAGTTAATGAGGGCAGCCTACAATCATATTGATATTCATAATTCATTGACTTAGTGTTCATGTTGTCTACAGTAGACAAGTCAACAAGGGTTGGCATCTTGCGTAACTTGTGATTGTTAAAATTTTAAAATATTGCAAATTATTAATTAATAATTTAATTACCATTTCCCAACTTCCCACTAAAAAAGAAGGATGAGCAAATTACTAATTAATAATTTAATTATCATTTCTCGACTTCCCACTAAAATAGAAGGGTGAGAAATTGGTTCCCAACTCCCCACTAAAAGAACAACGAGCATGCCAATGACAGTAGAACAGTCAACAAGAGCTGGCGACTTGGCGTAACTTATAATTGTAAAAATCTTGAAATACTACAAATTACTAATTAATATTTTAATTACCATTTCCTAACAGAAATCAAACATACCTAGAACATTAGCGATCGAACAACTTGAACTGGTCACCGACTGCTGAACGATAGCGAACAAAAACCTCAACAAATGGGAATAGTGAACAATCTCTTTTGTATGTAATGTTATGGAGATGGGCTCCCTTTTAATAGGTATGCAACCATTGTAGTGGGCTCACTAGGGTTTCTATTTGGAAGATCCTGGAACCGACTGAACCAAAAATCGAATTTTAAGCTTGGAAACAGAGCTTTTACAACTTGAATCGTATCACGATTTTTTGTTGAGGTGCATCTCATTCAGACGGATCCGTTTCCTTGTCGGCCTGATCGGTGTCAAAATTTTGCTGAAACGTATCGGTTACAGGAAGATTTGTATCCCAGTCAACTGATCTGTATTGGCATCATTTGAAACGTATCAAATCCGTTTCAAAGTCGTTTCCCATCCGTATTGGTATTTGAAACGGGAACGACATTTCAAGGGGGTCACTAGGGCGTTTCCGGTAGCTTGGGAATCATACCATAGATAGTTCATTATGTCCTTTGTGGCCCCTACAGTTTTCATTGTTTCAGACATCCTATAAAAAATATTATAGCGAAAATGCCAAGTATGGCATTGACCCATCATTTTGAAACTGGCATTGACCCATCATTTTGAGGTTCTCCATAAAGATCAACACGATTCTGACTTCTCTTATTAAGGTACTTCATTCTTTTACCTTTACTTTTCAAATAGAATAGTTCTGCATTATTTTGTTCATTATTCTCCTTTGTATGAAATGCAGCGTCATGAACCTAGAGTTAGCAGTGGAAGGTGGTCAGTATTTTGTACTGTCACTGCCCCTCTAGTAATAGCGAATTACTATTGACTATACTACACTACAGTACATTACTTTACAGTGGATTACCCGGAGAACATTTCTACACTCTTACAAGTTACAACATATATTTAAGAACTCGGAACTGATCATTTACAATTCATTTTTTGAAGTTGCTAAATTTCTTACAAATACTGAAAAATATAGTGTTTTATGTTTGCTTCCTGAATATATCATTAGCTTCTTAGGGATGGCCTCATGTTTATATCTTTTCATATAGTAACATTTTTTCTCTAGCATATATCTAGGTCACTTGTTTTTTTTAATCCCTTTTACCTTTACCAGTATGAGGTTGGTTCATTAAAATAATTGCTTGCAGGTTGCAGGCAGGAGCAACAGAGCTCTTGTAATAGGTGCATGTGGTGTAGGTCTAGGTTTTGCTTGTCAAAGCCTCCTCAGTGGTGATTCTGTCAATAGTGCTACATGGAAAGAACTAGGAACAAGCAAACAAGAAAAGACAGCGTTACTTGGACAAGTTGTGAAAAGCCTGATTCTGTTGCTTTGCTGGATGTGCCCATCTGCTATTGAGTCTTTGCAGAACCTTTACCGATTTGAGTTGCTTAATGCAGTTGATTGTAATATAGGTTGTATCAAACTGCCAGAACATGCTGGTAAACACTGGGATAATAGAGAGGAAAATGTCTGGGGTATTGCAGGGCTTGTCATTGGTCTAGGAACCTCTGTCGTTGCTATACAGAAGAGTGGAAGTCCAGCCATGGTGGTTGAGATTACAAACATTTTAATATCTTGGATCCCTATTGTGAACTCATGGCAAGAAAGGCAATCACAGTCGGAGTCTTTTGACTATGGTGATATATCTGAAGTATCCTTGGCAGTGGGTTCATCTTTAGCTTTATCTACTGCTGTGAATATTTGTCTGAAGCTGGAACTCTTGGATGAAGGATTAGATTCCCTAGTGGATGGATTTAGAATACTGATTTCCAAAGTCGCATGTCAAAAGGAGCATGGGTATTTGTATCAAAATTTGTTAATGGCTAGCTGCATTGGATCAGGCAACCTTCTTTCTTGTATTTTAAATGAATCTGCACATCCAATAAAAGTTGAAGATGTAAAAACATTGCTGGAAACAATAAGAAGAACTTACACTGATCCAAATCCTCCAATTGTTCACCTTGGTGGGATGATTGGTATAGTCAATTGCATGAGTGCTGGTGCTGGGCTTGTCACTCCTTCCAGCCAGCAGGCATTGGATTTTCATCTAACAGCCAAACAAAAGGTATGATCGTTTCTAAGTTGATGTTACTTGATCATTACATTGTATAATTGTTCTATCATATAAATAATTCTTTTTTCTCTTTATTGGAGCAGGAAACAACTTGTGTGACAGGACCGATTCTCTCAAATCCTCTTTGTGAACAATTTTCACAGTCACTGATACATGAGATCCTTGGAGTTGTAAGAGAGTCAAATGATGTACAGCTGCAGAGTTCTGCAGCATGGGCTCTTTCATTTTTGGGGAATGCTTACTTGAGTAGGGACCAATCTCCTTGTCCAGAAACGAATGCGGCGCACAATCAATCCAGTGGGTATCATTCATCCATGCCATCACAAACATTTCCAGAGGATAGTACAGTATGGCATTTGTGTTCATTATTGTTAGACCCTAGAACTTCCGAGGTATACTTCCCTGACCAAAAATCTGGTACTATATGCATGGCATTGGGTTACTTTTTTAAGTGTTCATAGTTCATACAGTTAATGAATTTTTTACCCATTATGCTTTTAAACAGGCAGACTCTTGCTGCAATAATATTTTCTCCATTTAAGCTCTCTTGAATATTAAATTGTGTAATTTAATTGAAAGGCTTAATATATATATGCTTTATATGTACATGAAAATTTTAGAAACAGCAAGTCAAATTAGCAGAAGGGTATACACACTGGAGTTTATATTCTCTTCCTCAAAACTACTAGTGCAGAAATAAGCAGTGTTGCACCAAGTTTCCGGGATGCAGGAGTGGGGAAACACACATTGGGGACGTGTAGAGACATCCCCAAATTTTGGGTATTTTGGGGGGCAGGGCGGCGTCGGGATCCCTAACATAGTGGGGTCCATCTCTAAAATTATTAAAAACTAAAAAAATATGAATCCCAACATATAAACATATCAATTCCTCATCCCATCAGCATTTACATACTAAATCGAAATTCATCATTTTGCAGTGTAAACAAGATATTCAATTCATAATGGCTATTTTAAATTTTAAATACATGCACATCTTCCATAATAACTTCGAATCATAGACATAAACAATAGATAAATTCTATGTAGCACGGGAACCGTTCCCGGCTTTTAGGAAACTCGTTCCCGAAGTTCCGACGTTCCAGGGAACTTTGGAACTTGTAGGAAACCTACCCAATTCAACGGAAACCGTTCCCGATGGTTGGGAACTTTCACCCTCTAAAATCGGGAACTTGGGGACTTCTTTTTGCGCGTTTCCTTCATTGGGAACTTCCACGCATTCATGGTCGCCATGTTGGTTGGTAACAACATTCCTATTTCCTTGCGACCGTACATATACATGGTTGACTCAAAAAAAAAAAAATCTTGAAAACTAAGTTGCAATAAAAGTATTTTTCGTGCTACCTTGTCGAGTTGGTGCACTGATCTCTATTTAATGCCTGTGCTAGAGTATTCACTCATGCCTACGCTGAATTGCACTATGGCTAATCAATAATAAATGTAAATCTATTTTAAAGTTTTATATATTATTAAACAAAAGAAAATAAATTTATTTATTTTACTATTTACTTTATGAATAAAAAGTAAACTTTTAACTAATTGGAAATGGTTCTAAATCTTACTTTAAAACTAAATTCATATATTACATTTAAATTAAAAATATCTTGATTTTTATTTTATAATAATTTAAATTTGAATAATTATAAATTTGCAATACCTTGGCATAGAATGTTTTGTAAACATATAATATTCAAATACATTTAAATCATAGTTGACACAACTAAAAACTTACTCTATACAAATAGCCACAAATATAGGGACTATAACTTCTAAAAGTCCCCACTTTAGAAAGAGTCTACCTTATATAATCAATGATGTGGATGGTAATCTTGATTTTATTGCCATTTCCATCTGCTAAGAGGTTCTAGTTACAACCGTAATACACGGAATAAGTTAAGTCATTTGATTTGTGTTCATGTTTCTTTTTTTCTCTATGTTTCTTCTCTTTTCATGTTTTTTAATTATTATTTTTTATATTTTTTTAATATATATTATTGACGTTCCCAACGTGCCGTTTCCTGCAAATTTGGGGGAAACTTATAGACGTATCTGACACTTGTACCCACGTTCCCTAAGTTTCCACGTTCCAGAAACTTGTGCAACATAGGATAAATTTAAAATGATAAATGATAAATATGAATTGTAGGCATGTCACATAAACTGTAAACAATATAATATATATAACAAATTAAAATTATTCAAAATAGTACTAAAGAGTAAAGACTGAAAGAGTGATGAGTCAAAGTCTAAAGACTCGGTCTTGTTACTGCCTTTCACGCACCTCGGGGGTTAAGTTGGCGTGGCAGAACTCTTCAAGCCACTAAGTGTGTTCTTGGGGGCAAGTCTTGAGTCAAGTGCTATCGCTTCATCTTGACTCTGTTTAGGCAAACTCCTAACGAAGCCAAGCGGGGTAGACCCTAAGAGTTACTAAGGCTGATTAAATGATTTAGTGATGGTTTGTAGATGAGTAAATTGTTTAGGATTTTTTATGAAAATTGAAAATCGAAACAAGAGATTGCAATATTGAAATTAGTACAACAGCATAAGCAACATAAAAGAATTAAATAACCATTCAACACATGATAACTTGAAGCAAATGATTGTAAAGGTAAAAGACCAATGATGAAGAAATGGAGTAAAAAAATAGCGTTGATGTAGTGCTGGAGTGAAATGTTTTGCAATTGTCTCTTGGTCAATTTTAAATTATTAATGAGATGAGCGGAATAATGGGGAGGGGGGTTCTCGATATGCCACAAAGGTACAGAGAATGTGTCCAAACTCACCGAGTGTGGTAACACACGAGAAAATGTGGGCTGAATGGAGTCACGGGGGGATGTCCAACAATACACCAAAGATGTAGCATGACGGGGCCCTGCGATCACTTTTAAGTTTTTAGTTGTTCTCGCTTCCTCTATACAATTTTTCCACACAAAGCAAAGTGCAATGCTGGATTTTTTTGTTGTGGGGAGGTTAATTGAGAGTGTGAGATCTAATTAAGCTATTCACGTAATCCCTTTCTGGATGTGATCAACTAGTCGGTCAAAGCCGCAGAGATGCAGAGCATAACAGGGATAGGCCTTGGAAATTTTAAGTGTTTTGGAATAAGGATGTTCTTGTTTATTAGAAACCCCAAGAGTCTCTTTCAGGTTTTTTGGACCGTACTCAGGAAAGCAAGGGGGGTTGATTACTGAAAAGTAGAATGCAAGAATTTAAATATTTTCTAATTACTACATTGCGCAAATCTTTTCCCTTTCGGTAATTCGGTATAGCGTAGTGGGTCAGTGTTTATTTACTTTGCAAATAATAATCAAAATATGGTCGAGCATGTAAAGTATACTGCCTGCAAAAGCAAATGACAAGGTTCCTATGCCCTGAGTGACTTTGTAACTTGTTATTGAAACAGATCACAAAGAGTAAATTTTTAGCTAAAGAAGCAAAACACCACAAAAAGGTACATTGATGTGAATCCCCCAGGGGGGATGTGGAGTGGGCTCTTAGGAGCCTACTCAAAACCGTTATTAATGCCTATTACAAACTTAGAAACGAAAAATGCACTTCGGTCCTTGTTATCTGGGATCCAAAGGATTACAAAAAGACAATTTTTTGACAAGAAGAAAGAAGGGGAGCTCTATTAAGCCTTGAATGATCCAAATTCTTGCAAATTGGCCAGAGTTTCCCTCTCTTAATTCGTCAAACCTGCAAAAACAACAAGCTATTATTAACGAAAGATGATACTTTCGTTTCCGGGAGCACGATCGAATTTGTTAATTTTAAAAGCAAATCAGAAACAAAATTACACTTAGAAAAAGAAAGAAGCTACTCTAAAAAAATCAACCCACAAAAAGGGACGATACAGTTCCCCCCTAGGGGAATGGGGCGTGGGCGCTTGGCTTCCCATTCTCTTCTTTTGCTACAATAATTATTAGAAATAGAATGAAAGAATACTTATGCTCCTTTGTAGAATAGGAAGCACAAGTTTACAAAATTTAAGGCTTTATAGTTGCCCGAAGAAGAGGCAGAGAGAAAGGTGGCTCTTGGATGGCTTAAATCTTGAAAATTTCTCTAGAGTGCCTTTCTACATGTTTGTCAATTGCTGCAAGGCAACCAAAAAACTTATGCTAAATGTGCTAGATTAATCAATTAAAGCATAAAAAAATTAACATATAACTCAAGTACTTTAAATGATATGAAAAAATATAGAATGCAAGTACTTAGTTTAGGGAGTTACATCTATGAAAAGTAATCCTTTTAAAATCAGATCTAAACTTATAAATGCAAATGCAAATCAATTTAGTTTATGAGATTTTTTATGCACTAAAATGATTAACATTGCTGAAAGTAACTAGTAACCAGAAAAATTTAATTTTCAAATGGTGAAGGAAAGAGAGAAGAAAAGAGATGAAAGGTTGGGAACTTTGGGCGGTGGAGTCTGCTTTGGTGGAACACTGAGGGACTATGTATTTCAGAAGAATTTGAAGATGACGAGGATGCAAACATGCTCAACCCCTTCTTCAAGTAAGATCATCTGCAAACTTGGAAATCCTTGCACAACAATGGTTAAAAGCTTGGTCCTACCTACAACAAAAACTTGGAAAACATGAGCATTAAAAAAAATGAACATGCCATTATAAGAGATCTACTTGCAAATGAACAATAAGATTATGAAGCAAACAAGCTTTTATAATCTTATCCTATTGGGATACAACTCCCCTGCAAAGGCCAAATTCAACCAACATAAAGCAAATAAAACAAGACAAATTATACATCATAAGCACTTGACAATTACCATGCACACATTAAAAGTATTACACCATAGATCTTCCTCCAACGCCTTTATTATTCCAAAAAAGTATTACAAACTACAATAGTACAGCTACAATAGCCTTACGGTCCTCTAACCATCATGAGCAAATGAGAAGCAAAGCCTTACTTAAATAGAAAAGAGCAAGCTCAAGGGAGGGCACATTTGCTAAAGGAAGAGCCTAAAAGAGTTAGGAAGTAGTGCTTTGTGGGTTTGGTAATGGTAAGATCAAAAAATTGGAAAGCAAACACTCAAAACTCAACATAATTTCCCAAAAATGCAAGCTTTCCTTGGAAAATGTGCCCCCACTTGGAAAAAATTTCCATTGCTTTAATTTACTCAAAAATAACATGATTTGACCTTCCAAAATCCTTAGGGTACTTGTCGCTTTACCTTGCCAACTAACGGAACTTCTTTCTGGCAAGTTTCCATGTTTTTATGAGTTGCTGAATTTTTCACTTTATCCAATTATTTACTCTTTTTGGGGTTTTTCGAGTAATAATTAATTTTGGAGATAAATAATTACTCGAAAACTTAAGAAAGTGGGTTTAAAGATTAAGTGGGTGATCTGAGTTAGAAAACGAGCACCCCCATGGCAAAAACAACCTCCTAGTCCCGCTTTTATGGCTCAGAGAAATTTTATAGTTAACTTATTAAAAATAAGCATGGAAAAACGAAAAAAAAATATTTTTTCCGGAAATTAAAAAAAACTATGGTGAACTTAGTACATGTTCATACGACTAAAAAATAATGACTAACATGCTAATATACATTGACACTTATATTTTAATAACCTCCCAAGGCCTAACCTAAGTCACCGTATTCGTCGTTTTTTTACCATGAAAATCGAAATCCGTCGAATTTTATTTGAGCACAATTTTAATCATTTAAATTCGCCGAATTTTTTACCCTAGCCCGCGATTTCTGTCCTTGCACGCATCTCATGTTGTTAATTCGCCAGACGCCAAGAGATAAAATATTGCGCGAATCTGTGCTTCGCCGCTCATCCCACGCCCTCAAGTGGAATCCAATAGATCTTTGCGTCGATGGTACCTGTTGAGTCTCACTACTCGAAAGTCAAACTAGAAAGCAAAATATATGTTCCCTTGTTCATCATAAACCTATTCCTGGCAAACTGATAGTGAGTCCGTGGAAATTGGAAAATGAAAAAAATCGTTCGTGGGTTTGTAATGATGGTATAGTAATATGGTATAATAAATAGTTTCATTTATAATGTGTTTAATGAAATTCAAAATGTTTATGCATATTTTATTATTTTCAAATTTTAATAAAAAATTTAGTGTTTTTTATTGACCAAACTGGTTCAATGGTTCGTGGCAAATTTAATGATGGTATAGATTATAGTAACTATTTCCATTTTTATAAAGTTTTATTTTTATAATATATTTATTTATTTTTTACGAAGTTTTATTTTTATAATATATTTAATGAGCATATTAAATTTTATTAAAAATTTAGATGTATTTTTTTTATTTTTAAATTTTATAATGTCTCGAATTTAATGCCGAATTTTATCACCAAAATTTTGAGTGTCGAATTTTTGACGAACTTCAAAGTCGTTGAACTCGAACACAAATTCGAACCAGGTGACTTAGGGCCTAACCACCAAGACAATTATTCCAACTTTGGAGGCTTGAGTGAAAAATTCGAAAATTATAAATCGTTAAAAAACAATATATAACTAACAAGGAAAAAACACCCTGGAATAATGTATTAATGACCAAGTCCTAGGAAGCCAAACCTTTTACATAAATTTATCATGGTAAGTCATTTTATTACAATTCCCCGTGGGGGTATGAACATGTTAAAAATAAGAAATAAAATGGGCCTGGGATGGTCTGAATGGACTTCTGAACTCGGAATTTGAACAAATAATTGTTAATCCTTGGCGGCTCACTCGAAAGTCTAACTGAGTGCAACTCAGATGGTAACACTTTGCATTATTCTATTGAACCTATCAGCATTCTCCTTATTTATTTCATCACTTTCAATTTTCTGTTGTGCTTTTAAGGTATTTATATTGTGTAATGTATCTTCTACTCTTTGCATTGTTGCAATGCATTTTTATGCTCTGTCCCTTGCTTGGACAGAATTTATTTTAATTCTTCCCATTGCTTGTCCATGTCATTTCCATGCTATCTAGATATTATTTTAGAGATCTTATGTCTTCCTTATGGTTCTGTATTATTAATCTCCTCATTGGTTGCCCATTTCTTCTTTCTTGATCCCATTAAAAAAAATTCTAAAATTAATAACTATAATCACTTTTAGATTGCATGGCCTCCACACTTGCACAATTTTGCAGTTTGTAAAGTTTGGCTGTACGACTGCAAGGATGTAAGGGTTGGAGCTGTACAGACTGTATGGAACAAACTGTAGGAAATTTATGGATGTACACAACAGTATGGATTTCAGGCTGTATGGAACATATCATTGAGGTTTTTATACCAATGTAGTAGAAGCTTAAATCTTTATTCGATAGTCAATTGTATATATAAAATGTTTAATAAAATATGAATGATGATTTACAATGAAGAATGGCCTAGCATTTACAGGCCTTGTGGTGACTGTTCATGTAAATTCATGTCTTTATCAATGCACCTTTTAATATATTAAAATCCTGAGTTATATATATATATATATATATATATATATATATATTATTACTAGTCTATTTATATTATTATTGTCAAGACTTTTTTATATACATAACAGCTTATTACAGAGTGCTTGGGTGTTTGGTCCTCAATAATAGTTTATCGGTTAAAGACAATTTCCATTAGTCAGGCCTTGTAGATGGTTACTACCTGATTTGCCATAAAGGAAAAAGTATTAAACTTATTGTGCAGAGCTGCAATGTTGCCAGAACATTTTGAGCATGGGTTGCTGCTGATTACACCATTCCCCTTTTCACCTTCTTTTGGAAGGGGATCTGTTTTGGCAAAAAATGAATGGTCTGTTAGGCAGAAAGAAGCATTTCGGACATCATCATATTGATAGGCATTTCTTTTAAGGAAAAAGGCAATGTCATGCAACCTTAAAGGGGCACAAGCTGCATAACTAATCCGTTTCATTTGGGAGAAGTCACAACTTTTATACAAGTGTTGGCTGTTCAGATTTCAAGCAGGATTGGCATTTTCATGAAAGATATAGTGTCTTGGGATCACAGCCAAAGCTGGCATGCTAGTTATTTTTGCTTCTGAAGGAGTAACGTGACTGTGCACGCTTTGTTTCCATGATGTACAATTGTCGGTATGTTTAATGTTGTTAAGTGATGACGTATAAGATGCAGTTTTCCAGCTACTAAAAGGAAAAAAATGGATTCCCCTACCCAGAATTGGATGAAAGAAAGTCAATTTCGCCTTGCCCACGAACCGATTTTTTGGAGACATAGCTCAGACTGACCATGTATATATTTTCAATAAATAGTACAGGGTTAGGGTATACTGATATATTAGTATTCGGCATTACAGGATGCATGTAAATGAACATTTGATATTGTTTTCTAAACATATTCAATGCTTTAGTGCCTCCTGCTTTTGAGATTTGCTTTTTATCCTTTTTCTTTGCTATGATACTAAGGGAGTGATTGGATATTTTAATGGTAGAAATAGTCTATTAGACCCTAATACTTTAATTTTTCAGTTCTAACCATTTTCCTTTTCCATGTGTTTACAGAACGGGTCACCTGTGCGTGCTATTACAATAGTGTCTGTCTTGAGATGTCTGGAAAAAGCTCCTCTACTTCCATCATTGGATTGGGGTGGTCTTATTAGAGGGTTTATGCGATACAAGGATCAAAGTTCACAGAACCAATCACTTCTTGTTTCTAATAACCAAGCCTTGATCCATAATTCTAGCTTACGAGAAGCATGTGTTCATTTCTCATTTGTACATGCAGAGCGTATCCCTTCCCTATTGAACTTCCTTGATGAGATTTGTGAGTTATCAAGGTTCAATATGTTGGAAAATTCATTGCAATCTGTTCTACTGCTACATATGGTAGATATGACAAGAATATTCTCTCGGTCTAGAATGGAGAAGTTTTTCAGTGACATATTAGACTTCATCAGCCGTTGGTTGATTTTGGAAATACCAGAACAGGACAATGAACAAGAAACTGATTCAGATAGCTATTTAAAAATCGCCATTTGGAAGAGCCTCCATAAATGTTTATCAGAGATTTTACCCCCCTTATCAGAGATTTATCTTCCATATATAGTAAACTGTATGGAAATTTTATTCCGGCTCTTACGTCCAGTGCCTTCTAACCTTTCAGAAATGTGCCAAACTGGAAGTAAGTTTTATTCTTCTGAACAGGAGTGGTCACAAGCCTTAAAGTGCCTTATGAATGCTCCAAAAGAGTGGCTTCTAGATATTCTCCAGGTACAGAGACTTTTCTGGGAACATTCTCTCCTTGAAATCAGAATTTTGCTTATTTAATTAAAAAGTCCATATATAAAAATGTAGAAATTTATTAATAGGTACTGTCTTATCATTCTTGATTGTCTACAGGTTAAAGTAAAGGATTCTGAAGAGAAAGAAAATTCCTCAGCTGCAATGAGTAAAGTAATTATGGCTAGAGCGAGGCTGGTTGTAAACAATTATATACCACACTCGGAACTGGGAAAAGCTCGCTCTTACCTCTTGAATAAGAAATCAAGTGGTTGGTGCTTTTTACATTGAAATATTCATGTTTTGCGTACAAAAAATTGAGAGATTGATTAGAGATGCTTGATATATATCTTAAATCTTTCTAGTGATGGATGAAGAAATATTTTGATTTTGTATCCAATTTCCTGCCGTGTTTCAGATATCTGGATCCTGCTTCTGGAGGTTGCCATGGCACTACAACATGCAGCATTTGACGTTAAAAGGCAGTGGTTGATCGATACACTTGAAACAAGCTGCATCACAAAGTATCCTTCCACGGTTAGTATTGGATTCATCTTCTTTGAAGTAAACATGTATTATCTTATAGCTAATATCATGTAGTTTTGCTGGATTTACTTTCTTTCTGCTTTTTGTAAAGCTGCCTTATTCTGTGGTTTTTTTAGGTAGAGATGATAGTCACCCCTTCTTACAGCTACCATTGTTGGTTGTACGTGAGTCACATTGATGTATTTCCATCATTTGTGGACATTATTATAATTTTCTGTCTTCCATTTCCTATTTGAATTTTCATTTGAGAAGGTTTACAAATGTGATGTTCCTTTCCAGGTGATCATTCTAGGGGGTTATTAGATGACACTTAGGCCTAAATTTGTTATAATATTAAGGTGTCATTTAATTAAAAAGGGGATATTTCAGTGGATGGTATTGGATGATACATGGTATTTTCCATGGTATGGAGCACTTGAGTGGGCCTAATGGTTAAGAACATGTGTTATCTGCGTTGAGGTCACTGGTTCAAAACCGGTGGGGGGTAGGGTTTCTCATTGACCCGTGGTGACAAGGCTCAAAGGGTAGGCGACCCTTGGGATAGAGGATCACTCTAGTGGACTTCAGGACGTCTCAGCCCTTGTTGAGTCACAAGTTACTGGTATATCTAGTTTGCGGGTTGTTGGATATATCCTTGGGAGGTTGTTGTTCCCATGGTTAATAAAAGGAGAAAAGAGAAGGCACTCATCCATTATGGATATGTTGATTTGATATTGATTTCTTGTGACTGTCTGGGGGGTTTGTCTAGAGTTTTCGTTAGGGTTTGGAAAAACCCTTCCATTGTTGGTTTGGTTTCGGTGGTGCAACATATCCACCATAGCTAGACAAGGAGGAGGATCCATTCAAGGTCTTCACTTGAGCCTCATATTTTGGTTCGACTTCTTCTTGGAGAGGGTTTGGAGGATGAATTAGAGAGACTGTTACAGCACATATCGACATCCATCTTTTAGGTTCTTTGTGTTAGTACTCTTGGTGTGATGTAACTGCTATAGCAGTCGATGGTTTCTATTGTTGTTGCCATCCATTTCATAATAAAAGCCAATGGTGTCTCTCTTAGTTTATCTATGCTCACATATTATTTAATGGGAATGCAAATGTTTTGATGAAAGTTATAAATCGATGTAACTCAAACTGTTTGTAAAATTACACAACCAAAAATCAGTGCCCATTTAGGTTGGGGACATTACAGTTGTATTAGAGTTGGTTTGTCTGCAAGCTTAAGGGGAACCGGCTAAAATTTTCCATTTGAGCTTATTCGGTGATTTTATCTTCAATTTTGTAAGTAGTGTCTTGGATTGGGCCGTTTGTTACGGGAGTCGAGACAATCATTGTGGCATAGCCATGGCATTTGGAGGATTTCGTGGCCATGGCATAAGAGAGGTCGAATTTTAGAAGGAAGGTGTGGGCGCACCAAGTGTAGAGAAATCCTAGCTTTATTCATAGTTCATTGTCTTCAGTGTTAGTGTTCACTGTGTGGCGATTTGGTTGGAGATCTCCCTGGAAGGGAAAAATCTATCCCTTGAGCATCGAATTCCATTGTGACAACCAAATTACAAGAAGGGAGTCGAGTTCATTGCTACAACTGCCATTATTCTTTTGGGTCATCTCTCTCTTAGATCGGTTGTCAATCAATTGTTAAGGGGCTACATTCATCTTATCACGGAAGGATTGTCTTCTTGGTAGAGGTCATATTCACTTTTGAGGAAGAATGAACTCTAGAGAGAGGTTGTTAACCTTCGAGAACCATTTTGATCTAAAAAGGGGTGAATTATGGGTGAAGGGGGAGCTGTTTTTATTGTCCAAGACGACGCCGAGTTCATAAGAGGAGGATGTGTACATTGACAATAGAACTAATTGTGGACAGGGGTTATTTTTGTGTCAAAGCCAATCCAAAGCCTAAGATCCATGTTGCTTGAGTTACTTGTGGAGAAGTTGATTTTGAAGAGGGCGGAGTCACTCTCAACATCCATAATTCATCAGAAGGAGGAATGATTCATCTATGGAGGTCGATCTCAGCTTAAAAAGGATGAACTTGTTGAGCTGCATTCATCGAGGGATGAGTTTCTTCCTCATTGGGTCGCATTCATTACGAATTGGGGGTGAAATTAAAAGGGATTGAGTTTCTTGTTGAGGGAAGTCGAATTCCATAAGGGACAAGGAGTGTTGAGCATAGGTTGTCATTGATGACACCCATTAATGACAAAGGAGTGACAAGGGGACAAAGGAGTGATAAGGGTTGAATACAAATGTAAATGTCAATATAGCTTGTGCATTGAATCCATTAAGGAGTCACAAATATTGATGACATGACATGAATGAGCCAAATGACCCATTCAGTGGTCATTTGTGGTTTGTATGGTCATTAGTGGCATGATGGGGTCTTGGAACCCTTGGAGATGGTCTTAGTGCATGAGAAGTGGTATGATGGCACTTGGACACACTTGATTACTTGATGTTGGTCCATGCTACCATTTGACGATGGGCTTAAAGTCCATGGAGAGGACCTTGATTAACTACATGATGACATAGCTAAATGATATGAGGTTCTTAAAGCACTTGCATGTGGTAACTTGATATGGCACACTTGTTGCTTGGTGATGGTTTTATTTTATTGAAGAAGCCCTAAAGAGTGTGATATTGTTACCTTCATCCCTTAGGTCCTTGGTGCCATTAATGAAAGCCCTTGCCATGATGATGTTGATGATCATAAGTCATGTGCACTTAGTTATTTGTTGAATGTGGCACATTGAATTAAAACCTTGTAAGTAAGACTTGTATGAACAAGTCGGCCTTACTATAATTAAAATTAAAATTAAAAATAAAAAATAATTACTTTTGACAAGTCATCCCAAAAATAGTATGGAAAATGTGCATAAATAAAGAACTCACGACCTCATTTTGTAGAGAAGAAATTCAGAGGTAGAACTCTCTCGTGGACTGAGGTGAAATTAGTAGCAGCAACGAAGTGACAGATACGAAGTTATAGAGAGGGAGATTTTTTTTTTTGCAATCCAATGTGAAGATAGCTCGCTTGACTGAGATTTTGTGGACTTGGGCTGCCTTGTTTATTTTGAGGCCATTGACTGAGAATTCGTAGGAGCAGTGGCACAGTAAGAGGTCTATAGCAGACCCGAAGTTTGCAGCATCATCTTTTTGATATTTGGGCAACCAATAGGTGGACTTGGAGTAGATTGGAGCTATCTTTTTCGGTTAAAAGGGGAAGAAACTTGCAGCAGCCAAGGAACTGAGATATTTTCGGATGAAGGAGGAATAGTTGCAGCTGTCCCAAAATTTTAGACATATACAGACCCGAATTTCAATGGAGGACACAAACCAAGCAACAAAGAGGGAGTTCACACATAAACACAGTTTGAATTGATTGCTGGTGACACACACTCAATCCGAGTTTATGCTTGGGGTTTTAATCTTCATGAATATCTATGAATAAGTGGCATTCGTTGAATTCTGAGTTTGGTGAAGATTCGGTTGGTAGCAACATACTCCTTGACAATCCAAGCTTGCAAGGGAACACACAGTCCCGAGGTCATCCACAGTTTGACAGTCAGTGCTCCTTCTCTCCTCCAAAGTCCCAAGTTGACTGTGTGCAAGCTCTATACATAGTCCAATCTGGTGAGTCACATGTGTTTAGAGTACTTACAGTCTGGATCATCCACAGTAGCAACTTGAGCAGACAAATACAAGCTTTGACATTTCCAAGCAGTAATGAAGGAGGTAGACTCTTGTGATGACTTGGCATGATCAATGAACAGCAAAAAGATACCAAACAGTAGTTGAGTGAGTGGCAAAAGTAATGAAGGCAAGTTAGGTCTTGCACTCTCTTTCTTAGTTGGATCTAAGAAAAATCAAGCAGGGTCTTGGAATAGAAGTTGGTGCTTCTCAGTCAGTTGAAGCTGATGCAAACCCGAAGGTTGTGGCCTCCGTTGTAACTCATATCAATTAGACATAATAAAGTTTACAAGATTTATCTTATGAAGTGTCTCTTGTGATCTGTGTGGATGATGTGATTGATCATTATTGATACTTGGTAGTTTGCAATTGATGTTCTCAGTTTCAGTTTTAAGAAGTTGAAATTGGTTAAGAGTCCTTACACATTGATTCACCCCCCCTTCTCAGTGTGCCATTGTGTTTAACAAGGAGACTGTAGTTCATTTTGTGGATCTTAGGGTTTGTTGGGGTTTGAGTAAGGGACGACCCCATCTCATGAGCTTAGCGGGTTGGAGAAAGACCAATACTTTCTAAGGGAAACTCACGAATGTGAGGGAGAGCAGTCAAGGCGATCTGTTTTGGAAGGTGTTGCGTGGCCCGTGGAGAAAACAACGACCCAAAAACAGGATAGTCGTGGGTGTTGGACCAACTAGCACCAAGGATTAAGTCATGAGGCTTTACTGAAGAGGCGTGATTCCCTAGAGAAATCGTAGGTAGTTGAGGGTTGTTACTCTTTGAGCAAATCGCAAACACTTCAGTGGAAGTCATTGACGTTCGTGAATATCCATTTTTCTCTATAGTTGATTATTCGTCATCAGAGTTGTTGTCTGTAGCTGCAAAAAAAGAAAGAGAGGACGGATTCCATTATTGGGTTGAGATCTATGCCCAAATGTTCTTGAAAGTGACTTGTATCTACATTTGACACCTACAAGAGTTCGATTTGACATTGCTTAATGGAAACTTGTTATTTACTATCGTGTTGAGGTTGTCCATAACCATTTTGGGCATGAGGGAGGTCGTTACAACCAATAGGGAGATATTTGCAAATTTTATCAGTCCAGTCCATCAAAGGTTCTCTTCAACACATATCTATAGCACTCTAAAAGGTTCACTTATTTCATTTAAGGGAGTTGTCAACATATTTCTGACCTCAAGTGTGCCAACATTGTAAATCTGAATTGTTATTAAATGAATTGTTATCGATATATCTATTAGTCTTGGTGTGAATGTTCTGAAGTCTTGAATATCAAATATATACTTCTCTAAATGCACTCTATTGCTCAAATTATATATACTATGTGGTACTGAAACAAACACCCAAGAAGCATCCTTCAAACTAGTAGCCAAAAATCAGTTGCGGACATTGGGAACAAATTAAGGGGCACTAGTGCTGGGATAATAAAGTGCTTGACCAAAACTTCAATCCGATCTCACTATCAATTGGCCAAAGGACAGTCTATTGGAAATAGTGCAACTTCGGAAGTTATTCTTATTTATTACGGGAGTAGATATAAATGTAATTGATCAGGTAAAACCCTTGAAAGGATCAATGTAAACCTTAAGGTGAAATCACACGAAGAAAATATTCATAAAATGGAACTTTTGTATTCCCCCAAGACAAGTCGGCCTAGTGGGTATTCTGCCCCAAGCAATGGGCAGAACTGCCCCAGTCAAGTCGGCCCCAGTAAGACAGTCAAGTTGCCCTAGTAAAATGTCACTTGGAAAATCAGTATAAATAGGAGGCGCCCCTCCTGATTTGACACATCACTCAAGGTAGTTCACTCCAGCATAAGGAGGTTCACTACTTCAACTAGGAGGAATGTTTTGGGGGTTTTCCAGCATAGAAGAACTTCTCTCTTATTTCTCGGGGGTCCGTGCAACTACTACCTCGATGTACATCGATCTCTATTGGAAGGTATGAGCTCGGGGGTGACATTAAGTTTTCTATGGTTGGGGATGATCTAGAATTATCATGGTTAAACGAGCTCCAAATATTGTTTTTGTGCTTTGTCTTTCTTCTAATGGTCTTGGTTTTACAACTATCAAAACCTAACATGGTATCAGAGCAGTGCTAGAAGAAGTCATTGTCGAAGACTAGGGCTCCACGTTTTGGAGTGTTTCCCACCTCAGATCACCCTGGAAGGAGCATAGAGCAACTCGCCCTCCTAGGGCGCATCCGTTTGTTGAGGCCAAATTCAGTTTAGTGAAATTCAATTTTTTTACCTAATACTATCGGGTCAAGACTTCTCTTATTTCTTGGGGGTTCGTGCAACTACTACATGGATGTACATCGATCTCTATTGGAAGGTATGAGCTCGAGGGTGACATTAAGTTGTCTATGGTTGGGGATGATCTAGAATCATCATGGTTAAACGAGCTCCACATATTGTTTTTGTGCTGTGTCTTTCTTCCAATGGTCTTGGTTTTACAACTGTCAAAACCTAACATGGTATCATAGCAGCGCTAGAAGAAGTCATTGTCGAAGACTAGAGCTCCATGTTTTGGAGTGTTTCCCACCTCATATCATACTAAAAAGAGCATAGAGCAACTCACCCTCCTAGGGCGCATCCATTTGTGGAGGCCAAATTCTGTTTAGTGAAATTTCAATTTTTTTACCTAATACTGTCGGGTCAAGACCTAGGACTTCTTGGATACAACCCTTCAATCCACAGAATTGGCTCATGCTTATCTTTCTTCAACTCGCTTTGGTGGGGCGCAACCAATGTTATCGGAACTGGATCAGAACCGACAAAACCGGTCGGTCTGACAGGGTTACAGGGTTGGTCGGTCCGGTCAATAAAAAAATTTCCTCAGACCGGATTTTTTTCCAAACCGAGTACGGAACCGGTCAAAACCGGCCGCTCTGTACTCTGGCGTACGGCCGCGGACTGGGGACTCACGGAACTCAATTTTAAAAAAAAACACAAAATAAAACCTAACCTATGCTTCTAACCTAACCCAAAGCCTATCCTAACACTATTTAAAGACCCCCCCACCCAGTACAATCTTAGGCTAAGGCGTAACTAGTTGTTGAACAAGACATCAGCATCATGCAACATAACCTTGGATGACTTTGATCCATCTTCAGAGTGGGTTGTGGAGACTCAAGCACCAATATTTGATAATGAAGACCTTTCTTGGTTGGATTTGGACCCACCTTTAGAGGTTCCACCTTCAGGGCCAAGGGAATCAAGTGGGGCTCAGAATCCCACTCTTGAAAATGATGAAGAGGAAGAGAATGAGGATGACGATGAGGAGTACTAGACTACTAGACACTAGACTCTAGTAGTAGTAGCTAGTAGGGTAGTGCCATATGATCACTTTATTGTTATTCATTAGTACTATGGTTTATTTTTGGATTGTAGGTGCCATTTAGAGCCTCTTTGTTGATGTACTTTGGTTCAAAACCTCAGAGATGTATTGCATTAGGTGCTATTTTGGATATTTGCACCCATATTTGCTATATATATGAGAAACTTTGCATATTTGTGTATTAATGGTTTGGATTCATATGTATGCACATGAATATAAATGTTTTTTTACAAAATATGAATATTTTATGTATTTTTTAGTCAGTCGGTTTTTTCCCCGGTTTTTTGCCGGTTCCAGTCCGGTTCACATTTTCGGCTTCATCGATTCGATGACCGTTCTAGTTCCGATAACATTGGGTGCAACTATCTGTGGAAGCATATTTCATATCAACAAATTTTCATTTCTGACCTACTCTCTACCGGAGTCGGGAAGCTATGGTTTCCAGTTTTGAGCTATATGGACCACAGATTTGGGATAAAAGGAGGTGTATTCAACTCGCCTTGATAAAGTGCATCTCTCTATGGATTCAGATTTGCAAGTCTCCACACTTCAAATTTGACCTAGCTCCTGCTAGGGTTTTTGAAGCAGTTTTGAGGTTGCATTCAAGAATATCAACTTGAAGCTTGAACACAGACTTGACGGAGTTTCCAAGTCTAAGGTTCTCATTAGGATTGTTGATGAGGAGATTCCAGAACAAATGAAGAAGAAGGATCTCTCTCATATCCAGTGCTTAAGATTCCAAAAGGTCGGTCACTATGTTGTACAATGACATGGTTCAGACAAAAGGAATGATGATCGTACGAATTTCTTCTTTTAGTACTCTTTATGAAGATCCAGGTTGTGATGGACTCCCAACGAGAATATGAAGACCAAAGGACTTTAATGAGGCTGTGGGAGCCCACTCATCCCCAAACAGTGAGAGGTAAGTATATGAACTTAAATGCTCTGGTAGATTAGATCTGGTTGTCATTGGATAGATTTTATGCATATCTATATTCCTAGATTTAGAAAGTTTGTTGAGCATGTGATTTAGTTCCTTGTTATGATTGTTCAATGTTGCACAGCATTGTTGATGAAATTGTCATTGATGCCAACATGGACTTGCAATGGCCCCACAAGGTCATCATTGATGCCACCAAGTCCCACCTGCAGTACCTTGGATCCCTTATAGAGTGGGTTTGTGCCTTGAAGCACCTTGTACCTAGTTGACAAGGTCCTTGTACCCACAAGACTGGATCTTGATGCCACCACCTTGCTGAAGAGGTTGAAGACCCTACTGATGGTGTTAAAGACCCTGGAGATGGTCCTGAAGCCTTGATGGACGATGGAGAAACCCCCGATGGGTTGAAGAAGCATTAATGACCCATTCATGCTGTGATGTATGGTCCTCTTTGTGGTTATATGGCTATTGGGATGTAGATGGAAGTAGAGCCCATGGGCATGCCTTGATATGTTGAAGAAGACTTTGAAACTCTTGTAGTTGGTGGTATGGTCTTTGGCACCCTCATGTGTGGGGTCTTTGACGTCCTGAACAAATTGAAGGTTTTAAGGGTATGGGACCATGGGATTGCAAATAAACCCATCATGGGAAGATAGCCCTTGTCATGTTGTTTCCAACGGTAGGAGGCACGTCACGTGGTTCCTCACGGTTGAAGAGATAATAATTTTTGAAGTTTTGTGTCAATGTTAACCTCATCTTTTGGGTGAGCTGACCAAAGAAAAATGTTTAAAAAAAAAATTCAGATTCAAATTTTTTAGGGCAGGTCGTCCCCATAAAATTTGGGGTACAAATCTATATAAATACAACCTAATGTCATTCATTTTGTATATGAATTCAAGAAGAATACAGCCCTGCAATTTTCGTGGACTGAGGCAGTGACAGTGGAGGAGCAGTCATGTTTTAAGCAGCAGTAAGGAAGAAAACCAGAAGTTTGCAGCAGAGAAATTTTGATTTTGTTTTTACTCTTTTATCTCTCAGTAGTGACTGTTTGTAGCAGCACAGTTTGTATCATTTTAAAACACTTCAAGAAGTCAACAGAGACCCAAAATTATAGTGAAAGAAAACAGTCCTATTTTTTTGCAGCAGCAAGGAAAGGGTTACGAGTTTTGATGAAGGAACAGTCCGAATTTCTAATTTTTTGCAGCAGACTATTGATTGAGGTAAGGTGAAAGTTGTAGAAGCAATCACAGTGAACCCTGAATCTTCTATGGTGTTTAGACAGTCCAAGTTGCTTAGCATTTTGCATGGTCCTGAATTTGATGGCCAAGTGAAGCTTGAAAGTGGCATGAATAGTGATGTACAGCCAATGAAAGTAGCCTGAGATTGTCTCGGTGATAACTGAAGAAACATGGTGGTTTTGCAGCTGTGGAATGATGCCCTAATCTTCCACAGTTCAAACATTTGGCAGCAGCAAGAAAGGCCCTAATTTGCAGCAGAGAAGTCTTCTTGTCTCAAGGAAGAATTCGGTGGAGAAGCAGTCAACACTTTACAGGATAATCGAAGTTGTTTATGCCCTAAATATACAGTCTTTATCTCAACCTCATCCAGCTCTTATCTAAACGGTCTATAGCAGCAAACAGTGTTGTTTGATTCGGGTGAAGAAGTGGCAGACTTCATGACAGTCATGATATTGCAGCAGTATGTGACTCCTTTCGTGGTTTTTGAATGGTTTGATAAAAGCCCTAAATGAGCAGAACAGTTTCAAATTCTTGAAGGATTATACTAACATAATGATGCCCTAATTCGTTGGGTAAGAATTCATCCTTTGGAATAAACACCAGCAAAAGGAATATCTGTGGAGTGAACTGGGCATCTTCGTGGAGTCCAGAATTGAAGACAAAAAGGAGTTCACTGAGTCTGACAGAGGACCCACAGAGTTGGCTTTGCTTTGAAATCTTTACCAGCCATTGCAAACTGTCCACTTGTACAGCAACAAATCTACACACTCTTGAAGTGTGACATACACAGGTATTTTGCAGAGGTAAAGTGCTTGTATTCTAAAATCTTTGAGGACTTTCTTTTGGAAGATGTTTGAGGCAGTCATAGCAGTCTGTTAGATCTTTTGTTTTTGGGCATAAAAAGTCAGAGCAGACAGATCCCTCTTTGATGTTTTGAAGAAGAGTAAGGTCTTCTACAACAGATCAATACAGTCTAGGTGAGAAGTCTGAAGGACTATACAAGGTATGTTGATACCTTCAGATTGAAATGTACGATGATGAACTTTCTGATAATGATGCTGAAAACTCTATGAAGCTACAATGACAGTCTACTTCCGTTTACAAAGTTGAAGCTTGACCATGATGATATAAACCCTATGATGATCATAATGCATATCCTATGATAATGTATGCTTGATGTATGATGGAGCCTTGTACATAATGATGTGACTCTCAGCCCAGAAGAAAGATGATTATGATCAAAACAGTTAAGTAGAAGTCACGACTGCAGACAGATATGAATCGAGTACATACGTGGTCACATGTCCCACAAGCCCAGATGATCTCATGTAGAGATTGGTAATTGAAAGCGGAAGGCTTCAACGAATGTCGATCTCTCCGCTATAGTTGTTTGTCTCTTTGACCAATATGGAAAGCAGTAGTTACTTTCCAGTCATAGTCATGGCAGATGGATTATGGAGGACAAAAGTTACTCAGCTAATTTCTGAGGAGTTAGAGGGAGTTAGCCCTCAAGATGAGGATGCTGGCCTATTGCATCACTTATGGATAGTGTGACAGAAATCTTCCTGAGTTAAGGAAGAGCACAGCTGAGATCTTGAGTAGATCACGCATGATGATTGCGGCTACACTGATGGCAGTGATATCTTGATCCAGTCAAGACAATTGAAGGATCCTTGATGTACCTGGTCGTCACTAGGATGGATACTTATATCATATCTATTGAACCCCTCGGAAAGGGAGTAAGATGATCAGCTATAGAGGGAGCAGAAGGAACAAAATGCTCCAGCACAAAAGGGGGATTCTCGGACACCTTGAGATGGGGCAGGGAAACTAGCGTATTGATACCCTCTCACATAAACTACAAAGCCTTACCACATGTGAGCAAGGTAGTAACAAGTTTACCAGATCTAAAGATTGATCATGAAGGAGTATGTAAAGGATGTGCGAAAGGAAAGAACATAAAGAATCCATTTTCAAAAAGTGACACCAAGACAGAAGGAATATTGGAACTTGTTCACTCAGATGTATGCGGTCCAATGCCCTCAACATCTTTAAGTGGGTATGTATATTATGTAACATTCATTGATGATTACTTTCATAAGACTTGGGTATAGTTTCTGAAATCAATAGATGAAGTGTTTTGGAAAGTTCAAGGAATTCAAAGCCTTGGTAGAAAACCTTTTGTAAAGAAAGATCAAGGCACTCAGGTCAGATAATGGAGAGTATACTTCAAATGAATTTGGAAGCTTTTGCAAAGATGTCAGGATTAAGAGGGAACTTACCACTCCTTATAATCCACAACATAATGGTGTTCCTGAAAGGAAGAATCGAACCATTATGGAAGCAGTGAAGACTATGATCCATGATCAAGATCTTCCTATGCACTTATGGGTTGAGGCAGCAAGGACAACAGTATATCCAAAATAGAATATCCCATAGTGTACTTAGGTTCAAAACCCCCGAAGAGATGTTCACAGGCAAGAAACCAGAAGTAAGTCATCTCAAGATATTTGGTTTTCCAGTGTGTGTTTATATTCCAAAAGAGAAAAGAACCAAGTTGGATTCTTCTGGAGAGAAATGAATATTTGTTGGATACTATGAGGTCTCCAAGGCCTTTAGAATTTATATACCAGGTTACCACCATATGGAAATTAGCAGGGATGTAACCTTTGATGAATATGCAGTTCTCAAGAAATCCAGAAAGTGCCAACTTGAAGAAACATGTGAAGAAGTTGTAGCTCCTAGAGCTGCAGAACCAGTGGAAGAAGTTGCACCTTCTCTTGATGATGAGATTCCGGAAGAACATGATGTTGGAGCCCCAAGAACCTCCACACATGAGTATCTCTCACAAGAGAAAGCCAACTTGGGCTCGTGAAGTTATTGAATATGTAGAGAGGTATGGTACTCCAAAAGGCTCGTCGAGATAGAGCAAGAAGCCAAAGCCATTTTCTAGTTATGTGGCTTTGATGTGTGATCTTGTAGACAAAGTGTTAAGTTAACTTTGAAGGTCCTCTTTATAGTTTTGGTGTGGTGTGATAAAGAGGAAATGTAATTTGTCCCTTGTGTATATTTATGTATAAAGTTGAGTTATATATAAATAAATGATGTACTTTATTGTATTGGGTCTCACTTAAATGATATTTAATAATTAAAGTGAGTTATTATTAACTAAGGGTGCATTTAATGATGACTCTAGATTTTGTAAAAGCATCTCAACCACAGATTAGGTGGTTATATGAGTAGTTACAAATTTTTTAAAGTATAAAACTAGGGTAAAGGACAAATTAAAGACACCATCAATGAGAGAGAGAGAGGAGATTAAGACTGAAGGAGAGACAACACTAGACTAGACATGATTCCCAATGCAAGCAGCAGCATCTGTACAACAACATTAATTGCATCCTATCAAATTCGTAAAGCACATGTGTGCGGCACAAAAAATTAGGCAGATTCGTACAACAGTCTAATAGGCTGTACTGCATTAATTACTAGCTGGGCACAATTCTTGAGGAAGCATTAATTGTTGAAAGTACAGTCCATACAATCACGTGGCAGAAAAGGATTGTTCCATATAGCACACGTGTGAGGTCGTCCAACAAACCGTATAGTAGGTTGTTGGCACAAAAATCGAGGTGTTTTGTTGTTTGTTTCAGTTTGGGTATTTTTCAGTAAGGGTTGGAAGAGAAATAATTTGTGTTGGAAAAAATTTCGAGATTCACCTTTTAATGATAATTTTCTCTTTCTAGGGTTTTCCCCAGGAGTTGGGGTTTTGCCCAGTCTTTGACCAAAATTTTTGTGTATTCATGTGTGAATGATTGCTTTAGTGTTGAGAAGTTCTTGGTCTTGGTGGTTTACATTTCGAATTTGATAAGTAAATTTTAATCATAGACCCTAGTTTGATCAAGTGTTTGACTTAATGTGTAAATGTGAAATATCCCAAATACTGATATTCTCTAATGTTCTATGATAGTGCTGACTCGCACACTCAATCTCATACAAATTTGCAAAATAACTGTGCATGCAA
>LPNX011104494.1:909964-921670 GCA_001517045.1 Pseudotsuga menziesii
AAAATGAAAAATTCCATATTAATGTCATTGAATTTTTTCATGGTATCGAAGCCGAGATTGAAGTAGTATTCAAAGTTGCAAATCACAGAAGAGTTGTGTTGTCTTTCCAGTTTAAGATTTGTTGTAACTTGTTTTCCAGATGATGAGCATTAGGTATGAAGATAGGTTAGATGGCATATCCAACTATCTACCTTAGAAGGTTAGAATAACTGTGGTGCCCAAAGAATGGAAGATATGGAACTTTGCAAAAGTCCAAAATGACGAAGCCTACTGACAAGGATGACTTAGAAGAACATGAAGCCCTTGAAGCCAAAGCCCAAAGAGTGATCCTAGATGGGGTAAAGGATCATCTTATCCCAAAAAAGACTGCTAATGGCATGTGGGATATCCTGAAGCAGTTATTCGAGGAAAAGAACGAGAACCGGAAGATGGCGTTGAAAGACAAGTTGTACAATGTGAATATGACCAAAGATGAAAGTGTAACCTCCTATTTAACTCGAGTGGCTCAGGTCAAAGATGAGTTAGCAACAGTAGGAGAAACGGTCTCAGATTCAGAATTGGTGAGGATATCCCTAAAGGGATTCACCAAGAAATGGGATTTTTTTGTCAAATGTATTGTTGGTAGAGAGAAACTTTCAGACTGATCTAGGATTTGGGATGATTTTACCCAAGAGGAGATTTGAGAGGGAGCTCTGGGTGGTCAAGTCAGCGAGGAGGTGGAGCATAATGTAGCCCTTGTAGCAAAGACAAACAAGAAGAAGAAAGACCTCAGTCAGATCAAGTGCTACCATTGTGGGCAAATGGGACACTATTCTTCGAAATGTCCTGAGAAAAAGAATGTGAAAGAGAAGACTGAAAGAGATATGGCAGCGTCTGCAGCAGTAGAAGATTATGCCATGAAATTTGAGCAAGAGTTTTCTCTCGTCTCAATTGATTCCAGTGTAAAAAGTTCATCCTTTGAGAATGTATGGGTTGTTGACAGTGGTGCAACTAGACATATGACTGGAGTCTATGATTTCTTTCAGAGGATCACAACATTGGGGCCATGACATTTCATCCAGACATATATTGATAGTCCTCAGATGGCCATACAAGGAGTTGGAACAATTAGGTTTCAACTAGACCTCGGTGAGATCTTGGAAATACATGGGGTATTGTTTGTACCTGGGATGAGAGTCAGCAAACTCTTAGTATCATCCTTTGAGGATGAAGGTTATGGAATGATGGTTAGGTCTAGCCATGTCTTTTTGTATCGGAGAGATGAGCCAGTTGGGACCACTATTTTATTGGGAGATCGTAGGGAGAAACCCTATGTCCTTAGAGGGCATATAGTATGATGAGGAGAAGGAGCAGGAGTGTGGCTATCAGAGTCAAGGAATGAGGATGGTGTTGCATCTGATAGGTATGGTTCTAAAGAGGATAGTGACTCTCTCCAGAGCACTATCAAGAGGCTATAAAGCCAGTCTAGTGATGGTACATACGAGCAGTTGGATGAGGCTTAGGTCGAGTCTCAGGCTTCAGAGTTTCAGTTCGAGGTAGAGCATATGTTTCTGAGATTGATTCCAGAGCAGGAGGGAGTTGTTGCAGGAGTCAAAGATGGAGATAGTGTTGGTGACCTTCCTCGTTAAGGTTTTAGAAAGTTTACTCTGAAAGTCCTTTTTATAGTTTTGGTGTGGTGTGATAAAGAGGACAAGTAATTTGTCCCTTGTGTATATTTATGTATAAAGTTGAGTTATATATAAATAAATGATGTTTTGTACTTCATTGTATTGGGTCTCACTTAAATGATAATTAATAATTAAAGTGGGTTATTATTAAATAAGGGTGCATTTAATGATGATCCTAGATTTTGTAAGAGCATCTCAACCATAGACTAGGTGGTTATATGAGTAGTTACAAATTTTTTGAAGTATAAAACTAGGTTAAAGGACAAATTAAAAACACCATCAATGAGGAAAGAGAGAAAACCCTAGACTGGACACAATTCCCAATGCAAGTAGCAGCATCCATACAACAACATTAATTGTAGCCTGCTAGATCTGTTTAGCACATGTGTGAGGCATAGAAATCAAGGCAGAGTCGTACATTAGTCTGACAGGTCGTATTGCATTAATTACAGGCTGGGAACGATTCACGTGGCAGAAAAAGTACAGTTCTATACAACACACGTGTGATGTTGTACATCAGACCGTACAACAGGTTGTTGGCACAAAAATTGAGGTATTTTGCTGATTGTTTTAGTTTGGGTATTTGTTAGTAAGGGTTGGAAGAGAAATAATTTATGTGTTGTTGGAAAAATTTCTAAGATTCTCCTTTTAATGATAATTTTCTCTTTCTAGGGTTTTCCCTAGGAGTTGGGGGTTTGCCTGGTCTTTGACCAAAATTTATGTGTATTTATGTGTGAATGATTGCTTCAGTGTTGAGAAGTTCTCGATCTTGGTGTTTTACATTTTAAATTTGATAAGTAAATTTCAATCATAAACCCTAGTTTGATCAAGTGTTTGACTTAATGTGTAAATGAAAAGTTCCATATTAATGTCATTGAATTTCTTCACAAAGAACCTACTTGTTTTGAAGCAATTATTCAAAATAAAGAATGGGTAGAAGCCATGACGGAAGAATACTATTCCATAATGAAGAATGATGTGTGGGAAGTAGTTCCCAAACCAGAAGGTAAACATGTGGTATCTTTCAAATGGATATACTAGATAAAACATGTAGCCGATGGAAGTATTGAAAAATACAAAGCCAGATTCGTGGCTCGTGGATTCTCTGAAAATGAAGGAATCGATTATGAAGAAACATTTGCTCTTGTAGCAAGGTACACTTCTATTAGAACCATCATGGCACTTCAGCCAAGACGGAATGGAAGTTACACTAAATGGATGTGAAAACAGCCTTTCGAAATGGTGTTATTGAAGAAGTGTACATAGAACAGCCATAATGTTTTGAAGTTGAAGATAGATAGATAGAAAGACTCATGTCTATAAGTTGAAGAAGGTTTTGTAAAGGCTAGGGTCATCCTTGCTTTTGGTAAAGCCCAAGAGCTTGGTATGGAAGAATCAATATTTTTCTGACGAGCTTGGGCTTTACCAAAAGTAAGGATGATCCTAACCTTTACTTTAAGGTTATGGACGATGAACCTATCATATTATTGTTATACGTGGACGATTTATTCCTGACAGGTAATGAGAAGCAAATCTCAGAGTGTAAGAAGAAGCTTGCTGCAGAAATTGAGATGAAATACCTTGGCTTGATACACTATTTTCTAGGTCTTTTAGTATGGTAGAGTCCAGAAGGAATCTTCCTGAAAAGGTTTTATATGTTGGAATGTAAAGCCATGGCCACACCCATGGATACAAATTTCAAGTTGTTGGCTAATGCTTCGTCAGAGTTAGTGGATGTGACACTATACAGACAGATTATTGGTTCATTGATGTATTTGACAAATACCCGGCCAAATATATGCTTTGTTGCGAACACTTTGAGTCAGTATCTGGTTGAGCCCAAACATGTTCCCCTAGTAGTTGCAAAGCATGTGATGAGGTACTGGAAGGTACGATAGACTATGGTCTTGGTTATACTAGAGATCATGACTTCAGACTGTACGGTTATATCGATTCAGATTCGGAAGGAAGTGTCTGAGACAGAAAGAGCACTTCAGGTGGATGTTTCAGTCAATGTTGAAAAAGCCAGTATCGACAAAAAGTCGGTAAGGATCCCGAATACAACTTCTTGGCAACATCGGCAAAAAAATCAAGAAAAATCGGCTAAAGTCGGCAAACACTAAACTTTATAAAATACATTCATTTTTTTCAGAATTTTAAACATTTAAACATTAGATAAACACATTGGAACATAAATATGGAGAAAGCATTGATATATATCATCATCATGTAGTCATGCCAAATGTAAAATGATACATCAAAGTCGATACTGTATCCTGAAACATCATAGTTGTCCAATCAAGGACTCAAAATTGGATAACCAATACAACATGACATCACATATAAAAATGTATCCAAGGAAAACTACCATCTAGATATCTAATATTAATGCTCTCTTCCCAAGTTTCCTTTTTACTTATTACTTGTTTTCTTGTTTTCATTATATCTTTACTTCACAATTTATTCTATTTTTCATTCATACTTCATATTTTTCCCTACTCCAATGATTAGGCTTATATAAGGCTTTCATAGATGCTTTTTATTTGTCCCTCCATCTTATGACTTAAACCTAATTTTTGAAAGGTCTATCTTATTGATTTGGTTGTCAGCCATTAAATGTATTTCTTGTTTTGTATTGGTGATAAATCATAGATGTATTTTTCACTCCCAAATTGAATTTTCGACATGAGCCTCACATTTAGCCCTAACTCATCTACCACTTGAAATATTGCTCTCTTTTTCCTACAATTTGCTATGATGATCACTCAAAATATGTTTGCTCGAAAAAATCCCTAATAGTGAAAAAAGTAATTCAATTACCATCGTGATCTTTGATAAATGGATACATATTTTGTATAGCTTATCCTTGCATGGTTTGATCTTCAAATACAAGAAAGTTTTTAAAAATTCTCTAATAGTGAAAAAACTAATTCAATTACCATTGTGATCTTTTGATAAATGGATACACATTTTGTATAGCTTATCCTTGCATGGTTTGATCTTCAAATACAAGAAAGTTTTGAAAAATTCCCTAATAGTGAAAAAAGTAATTCAATTACCATCGTGATCTTTGATAAATGGATACATATTTTATATAGCTTATCCTTGCATGGTTTGATCTTCAAATACAAGAAAGTTTTGAAATATTTATACGGTAGAGGAAAGGTGTTAGTATACAACAAAATGACTAAAATGGCAATTTTTTGGAAAATTAGCCATTTTAGCCAAAATGCAGACTTTTTGAAAAATTAAAAAATCGCGATTTTTCCAGCCGATTTTTCGGCTTAGGGAAAAAATCATGACTTTTTAAAAATTCAGCAATTTTTCAGAGAGTTTTTCAACACTGGTTTCAGTTTGGGGTCAGCCATGATCTCATGGCTAAGTAGGAAGCAGTCTAGTGTTGCTATCAGCACTGCAGAAGCGGAATATATTGCATCTTGTTCCACCAGTTGTGAAGTCATATGGCTCTGGAAGTTGTTATCAGGTCTATTCAATCTAGAGATGGATGCCACTGTGATTCTATGTGATAACCAAAGCCGCATGAAGATGACAAAGAACCTCGTGTTCCATGATAAGATGAAGCATATAGAAATCTGGTATTTCTACATTCATGACATGGTGCAGAAGGGAGCTACAAAGCTCCAATATGTGAGCACATATGAGCAGGTTGCAAATATGTTGACTAAGACTTTGTCTTGCGTGAAGTTTGAACACTTCTGAGACAAGCTTGGTGTTATTCGTAAGGACTTCCCTCGAAAGGGGAGTAGTGCTGATGATACTGTGGTATCTTAATCACAACAGGTAGCTTAGTTGGGATTGATCATCCTTAGACTTGATCCCGTAAGTCTGAGAGGAAGGATTGTCTTAAATATTGATCTTGAAGACTTGATTCCGTAATCCCGAAAGGAAGGATTGTCCTTACGAATAACACCAAGCTTGTCTCAGAAGTGTTCAAACTTCACGCGGGACAAAGTCTTAGTCAACACATTTGCAACCTGCTCATATGTGCTCACATATTGGAGCTTTGTAGCTCCCTTCTGCACCATGTCACGAATGTAGAAATACCGGATTTCTATAGGAAGGATCATCTTAAATATTGATCTTGAAGACTTGATCCCATAATCTCGAAAGGAAGGATTGTCTAAGATGTTGGACTTGATCCCGTAATTCCAAAAGGAAGGATCGTCTAGAATGTTGGTTGATGGACTTGATCTCGTAATTCCGAAAGGAAGGATCATCTAAGATGTTGGTTGTTGGACTTGATCCCGTAATTCCAAAAGGAAGGATCGTCCTATGCACGTATTTGTCATATGTGATCAGTATTGAGCACCACAAATGTGTTGTCCATGATCCAGTAATTTCGAAAGGAAGGATCACACGTATTGTCCATGATCTCGTAATTCGAAAAGGAAAGATCATGTTGGTCATTGATACAACTGCCTCATTTTGTTGCCATAGATGATGTTACTCCAGCATTGAGCTGTTGATGATGGTGTTGTTATACCTATCACATGTTGTTGTTGATGTTATTCCAGCTTCATGCTAATGATCCAGCCTCATGTTGTCGTTGTTGTTGATGTTATTCCAGTTGTATGTTGATAATCCAACCATGTGCTATTGTTGTTGTTGATGTATCCGTCTCCATGTTGCAGATGATGATGCTCCAACTCCATGCTATAGATGATGATGTTCCAACTCCATGCTGCAGATGATGATGTTCTAGCTCCATGTTGTAGATGATGATCTAGTTCCATGCTGTAGATGATGATGTTCCAGCTCCATGCTGCAGATGATGATGTCCCCACTCCATGCTACAAATGATGATGTTTCGGCTCCATGCTGCAGATGGTGATGCTCCAGCTCCGTACTGTAGATGATGATGCTCCAACTTTGTGCTGTAGATGATGAGTTTCCAGCAAGTTGTTCCAGTTGCTGATATATGTTCTTCAAAACTTTCGATGATCTATAGATGTACCAGATAATGTTCCAAATGATTTTGTTGATGATGCCTTCTCCCTCCTTCCGATGATGTTGTGTAGAACCACACTTGTTGTTGTTGTTGTTAGTAGAATACCCTTCTTGTTACGAGGGGGGTTGAAATAATGTAACTTTGAAGAATATTTTGCTTGTACTTTACATTATTATTATTATTATTCCTCCGTTGGGAGATGCCATTAATGTAAAAGGTCATGTAAAAATCATGAGGTAAATCCTCCGTTGCAACTCGGGTCAATAGTACCCTAAAAAGATTGATATAAATATCATTTTGAGTTTGCCTAGGTAGGTCGGCCTTGTCAATTTGATAGGTCGGCCTAGTTAGGTTAAAAGGTCAGTCAAGTGATTAGTATAATTAGGGAGGTGCCCTCCCTGATTTGAACACACACACACTCACTCATGTATTGCGCAAGAGAGAGAAAGAGGAAGGACAAAAAAGGAGGAGGAGAAGTGTTTTTCGTGTATTTGGCTTTTATGCTAGGTGTTATCACATGTATAGTAGTCGGGCTACCGTACTCTATTTTTCAGATTCCAGTACATTTTTCAGCCAGTTCCCCTACATATGAGATGCTAAGATGACCATCTATGATGGATCATGATTTGATTATGGACTATAGTACTGTCCCATGCCATGACTAAGTCTCAGGACACTCAGATTTGGAGACTGATGTAGTCATTTTAGCCATTTGCAGAGCAGTTATTGATGCCCAGAGGTGTATCAGTGTTTTCTCATTAGACTGATGTTGGTTCAGATGGATTATTTATGACTTAGCTTATATATCTTGTGTTATGGTTATCATTGCTCTTATACTCATTCTTGTGACATGTATTAGCATTTAGTGTCATGATCTGGCGGTCATATAAATATGTGGACTTGGATGTATTGTTATTATGTATTGATGTCGTTACTCAGACTTGGAAGTTCTTGATCTATACTCACTGGTTTTACCCTCCTTAGGGAGAATAGAGGTAGTCATTCCCACCGTACTTTGGCTTGCTAGTGTTGGTTTCATTATTCACTATCTCCACCTATCCATTACCTTTCAGTTATGTTTTCAACCCGACCTACTACTTGACTTGTGGCATGGAGGACTTTTCTCCACTTGAGCCTTTGTTGGACAAGCCTCCCTGTTTACTTGTGTCTCGGATCTGAGTTGCCTAGGTTGTGTTAGCTAATCTGAAACAGGTAGTGTTGCCATCAATGCAATGTATTTGGAAATGAAATGAATATCTTATGAAAAATCCCATTCATGAAAAGTAGTGTTTTTCAACATACGTGAATGAAAGGCTAGCCTAATGAAATTGGCTTTAAAAATGAAATATCATAAACATTCATGAAAAGTAGTGTTTTTAAACATACATGAATGCGCAAAGCCTAAAATAATAAAAGTTTGTGTAATAAACACGTGGACCAAGGCTATGGAAAATCAAAGGCACAAAAAGCAATGGTTCCTAAAGTTCTATCTGAAGATTGCTTGTCGTACTTGTATTGAGTTAGATTGTGAGCACTTGTTAAGGTGAATAAGCACCTCTGAAGTAACTCACCCATTTGTGAGGCACTGCCATCCCCTTTGTTGTTGCTTATCCGGCATATGGCTAGAGTGAGTATCCCCTTTCCATATCCAAAGTGTCACAATGTCAAGTTGGTGGTCATCCTCTGTCCTAGCCTTGTAAATTTTAGCCTTCACCCTGCACTAGCAAATTGACTACAACTATGAAGTGAGTATGGTCTTGAAAGTCTGGTATGAGTTATGATTAATAAATGAAGCCCTATATATATATATTTGGTTGATGTACCGCCATTGAGGTGATTGCTACTTGTTATGATTGTTACTTAAATGATTTGTAGAGCATGTCTTAGCCTTTGAACACTTGCAGCAGATGGATGTCAGCCTAAGTTATATTATTGGTTATCTGGTCATTTACATGTTATTATTTTGTCTATTGGATATTGTAGATGATCATGCAAAGACCTAGAAGGGGTATGAGTATATACCTTAGATGGATTTGGACTCTCTGAGTCCAGTGAGACAGCTTGTTTTCAGTTTCGGGCACTTGCAGAGATGATCAGGCTCATTTTTCCCTTCTGATGCAGTTTTGCTTCACCAGATGATATGTCTGAGCAGGGAGATGATTTTGTTGGATCTCCTAGGGCGATGTATGGGGCATAGGGGGTCCAACCACTGGATTGTACCATATTATCCTCGTCCCAGAGAGCCTGGTGGGCTCAGTTGGATAACGCAGGCACCCTTGGAGGCAATTTTGGGCATATCACATTTCTCGAGGCAGATTAAAAAATAATTAAATGGCTATTGAAGAATTCGATTTGGGCTACTGATGCAAGGAAATGGCATGGGATGAGTTCTAATGATGAGAGTGATGTCTTCCATCCCTTCTCCAGCAGTTGCAGCTCCTGGATGGGCCCACATCTATGTTTCAGGCATTTTATATTATTTTCTGGAGCTTTTGGAGGCTCACAATTTCCTCAAGAAGACACATTTTCACAGTTTAAAAATTATATTATTTTTATTGTGCCATGGGGACACCCAAAGGGAGTTAGTTAACACTCCCTGGACCCACCATGTGCCTCATTTATTTTTTGTTGAGTGGGATCCCCTCTCCTTGGGTGATTTGGTCCACTTTTATATTATATTGATCAATGTACTCTATGTTGTGCTCATCTCAACCATTGATTAGAACATTTGTATCTTTTAATCTTAGCCACTCATTTGAAAAGTGGTTATGATTTTGGTTCTCTCATTCCTATTTAAAGGAGAGAGCTTCTCATTTGTAAAGGGTCTTTGGCTCTTGAATCTAGATAATAGAAAAACTTTTCTTGTGGATATTTTTGGATCTCCTTCGCATCTGGTGTTCTTCAATGTTGATTGGAAAGTCTTTTGCTTCCTAGCATTTGGTTATTTGTTTTGAGATCTATATATTTTTCGGGAAACATTGTCTTGTTTACAGGAGGGTGACTTCAACTTGGGTGTTTTTGCAGGGTTGCCTCAACTCGCTTGGCTTGGATGCGTTTTGTATCAGGGGGTTTTCATTAGCATCAATTGGATCTATGATTTCATCTTACTATTTTTCTGTAGCTTTTGCCTTTTTCTCATGATACAGCAAATCTAATATGGTTGACGTTTGTTGTGCAGGAGAGAGGGCGCAGTGGCTTCTTGGGGCAAAAAGTTGAGCATAAAACTCACTCAAATCTTCTCAAATTGATCGGGGTAGCAAGGATCATCATCATCAAGGCATCTACAAGGTTTTCTAGGTAATATCTACAGGGTAGTTCTTCTTTTCCAAGATCTCAATCCATTGGCATCTGTATTTCCATTTTTACTTAAAAATCCTAAATAATAAAAAATCAAAAAATATTAAAGATTAAACCGCTTGATCTCGGGACAAACCTTTTCTGGGTTTCATAGATCGGGTCATGCCCTAAGAGAATCTTCCTCAACGCTGAGCTAGAAGTGACCAGGTTGCCCTAGATCTGAAAAACTGCCTTCCAAACCTTAGCGCTATCCTCCATGCTGCCAATTTTTCCCGTGATTTGATTTTTTCGGCAAACCACCTTTTTGGGTTTGTAGATCGAGTTAAATCCGAGGTGGCTCTCCTCCAATGCTGGGCAAAAAGTGACTCCATTGCCCTAGATCTGACAGGCACTGATCTCAAACCCTAGCGCTACCCCCTATTTTGCCTCTTTTCATGTGTTTTGACGTGTTCCTAGTGGCTCAGGTGCTTTGACATTGTCATATTTTCTTCGATTCTATCCATCGGTACTAGATAGCCCCAATCCCGTCCTCACCTCTTCTGCATTGGTCACGTTTCCCAAGGCAGTGGATATCTTCACCTGTTGCTAGTACCTTAACCCTATATCTAGTATTTACCTCATAGGTCACCTGTGTCCCAACTTGGATCAAACCTCATACTTTCTAAAGCCCTAATCCAAAGCCTTGGTTCACCTAATGGCGTCATCCATAAATCTAGGGTTTCCATTACCTTACACCTTACGTACCTCAAGTCCATTTGATCTGATCTGGTGTCTAGGTCTAATCTCTCCTGTCAGGAGTAGATATGGGTCTCCCCCATTGTTGTCTTGGGCTAAGATAACATCAAGTGAAGATTGCCTCGATTGGTGTGACAACCATCCATTTGGGAGTCAAGGCTATCTTGGTTCCACCTCTTTAGTTGCCCATCCCTCTATCGTCCATCCTAGATCCACCTCATAGAGGAAACTACAAGTTTGGTGATAACACTAGGGTTTGGTCTCTCTCTCTTATGAGACCTTGTTCTTTGGGCATTGTACTCTGGTAATCTATATTGAGGAAGTTTTGTTGGGTTTTTCCCTTTTGAGTTTCCCAGGATAAATTGTTGTATACCTTGTGATTGTGTTTCTTTCAGAGATCCTCTTTATGTTGTTATTGAGAAAATGTATTAAATGCTCATGAAGTTAGAAATTAAGCTGTAGCAACATATAAGCTTAACAGGTTGAGTTTTCTTTCATATTTGGAGTTGTTTCGATTCTCATTGTCTCATCTTATAATAATAAAACCATCGTCAACAATTTCTTGTTTCTTATCCATAAGGAGATACAATAGTAGTTGAGACTCGGTATAGGTAAATATGGTATGATACGCCATCCATGTCAGCAAATGACTCAACAAAGTTAGTGTAAGTATTATTCAAGTTTCATATCAAATCATATATTTTTCCTCAGAGATTAAGGGGGTAGAATCTTCAATATTCAAAGGAATTTCTTCATTGTTCAAACTTCATAGCTTTTTTTGCCTAATTTAGAGTTGATTTGGGCAAATAAAATTGTAGAGTCTAGAGTCTAGACTATAGTTATACGCTTATATTTTGACTTTAGAGATCATTTATAGCCTCTTTGTTTTTGTACTTTGCTACATATATGGGTTGCACTCAATGCTATTTTGGTTTTATACAATGTTACAAATATCGTGTCGGCGAATATATCGCCGAGGGTCCAAAAAGATATTATCGGATTTATCGGCGAAAATGTCGGCAAACATCGGCAATATAT